>SNQJ01S0149537.1:0-15835 GCA_010110895.2 Picea sitchensis | reverse complement strand
TAGTGGTTGTTTGCAAGATACAATCAACAATTAGGGACCTTGTAACCATTCAAAGAAAATGAGGTCTCTACATAAGAAAACCAAACACTTGAGAGATAGATTCAACCAACATACCATCCTCACATGCCTACTCAAGGATAGTGAATAGAGGGGCTTATAGTTGGTTGTTTTCATATAGGCCTTTATGAATATAGAGCTCTTTGTACGAGACTGAGACATAGATAAGAAGTGAATTTCTCATAGGATTCATGTTGGTGAAGCGAGTGGGATATAAGTCCTTCATTTATGGATCATAAGGTATCAGAGGAACAAAATCCTTGACCGTGACACAATTGCTAGTGCTTTGAAGAGTAAACAAACTCATCACGGGTAAATAAAACATAGATAGGTTGGAAGACTTAAGGGCCACAAATGTTCAACTTTAGGAAGCTAATAATCACTTGAAGGAACAAGTCCAGATGTATGACTAGAGGATGGTAGAGACAAAGAAGAAACTTGAGACCTCTACCAAAATATTGTCATTTCTAATAAAATAATTTATTGAATGCCAAGAGTCCCTCACTATAGTCATGGTAAATTGGGACACGCACACAATTCAACTTGTATAGTTGGGGGAGAAGGTCATTTAGTTGAATAGCTAGCAAGAAGATAAGATTAGTCAAATGATGGATCACCTACAACAAGAGTTAGTAAAGATGAAGGAGGCCTCGACAAAGCTCCAAACAACTATCCAAGAACACCAGGAAGTAAGGCCAACTTCCATTTCCATTGTCAAAGCCAACACCATGACTGAGAAAAATCTAGTAAGCTCACCTTCTTTGGACAATTCTCAAGAGCATTTTTGTAAATTTGAAAAGAAAACCAGAGGCATTAGTTCCAAATTGTTAAAGGAGATGGGTTGTGATGGACAAGTGCTAAGAAGGAAAATACGAGTCATATTAAGCCCCATTGTAGTTGCACCTAGGGTCAAGCATGAAGGCCCAGGTTTCAATGGAAAAGAGGAAAATTGCATGACCATGAAGACCACTTTTGTTAAGACAAAAGACATGATAGAGTTGACCTGTTCATCAAAAGGAAGAGAGGCAATACATGAAGGTAATAGCCTACTACCACCTCATCCTTCTTATGGAAAATTGAAGAAGGGTAGTGATGAGGAAAGTGCAAATACTAGGTCTACTTTAGCACTTAGAGGGAGTGGCATGTCAATCAGTCAGGGAAAGAATAATAAGAAGAATACCAAGGGGTCTACATTAAACAAGGAATCCCGTGTTTTTAACTGTTGTAAGAAGAGAGGCCATAACACCGTGAGTTGTTGGTACTCAGAGGCTTGTTCATTTTGTGGGAGGAAAGGCCATCAGGTGGCATATTGTTGGGAAAAGCAAGCGACATGCCACAAGCTATACTTTGTTTAGAGGAGGAATGGGATGAGAATTCCCCAATCCAACAGTGAACTTAGAGGCACATGGAGAGGAGTGTGTCATGTAGTCCCTTGGAAACAACATGAACATTTTCCACCAATACAAGTTGAGTGGACATTAGGAAGTAAAGTGTTAGTGACTTCATTCTAAAGATTCACCCTAGAAACAACACATCCAAGAGAAGAGTGTGGAGAGTAAATATTGAAGAATATGAAGAGCGACATGCATCTCCAATCCAAGGTGAAAACTATATTAAAGGAGTAATAACAACATAGGAAGTCCATATCACCGTTGAAAAGGAAAACATGTTGATTCTAACCACCAAGGAAACCCCATTCTAATTACTACCTACAATATTTCAAAAGAACCCCTTCTTGGTGATGTGTCGAAGATTGATGCATGCATGTCAATGATGGTCACAAAAATATGTTGATGCCAAAACTGTGAGGTTTCAATACCAACATCTTAACCTCCTGTGATGCTAGGTGGGAAGAGACGAGAATGTCACCCTAAGTTTAGAGCCCCAAAAGAAAAACACATTAGACCCTACAGCCTAAGAGTCTAAGCATGAATGCCTTTTTATTATTTTACAAATATTGAATTTTTATGTGTTTTACAACTTTATTTATTTTTGTATTTTTGTTTTGTGCTTTTATATGAAATATATATTAAAACAAAAGTCAATGTAAATTAATAATAAAAGTGCAAAACTAAAAAAAGAAAATTAAACAAGCTAAAACTAAATTAGTTAATATTTACAAGAAAAACCATAAAGAGTATTTAACATAATGAAGTGGATCTTTTGTTTTCTTTTAAATTGCAACTAAATTAGTTAATATTTACAAGAAAAACCATAAAGAGTATTTAACATAATGAAGTGGATCTTTTGTTTTCTTTTAAATATTGCAATTGAAACAAAAAGTTAAACTACTTAATAAACAAAAAGAAAAGAAATAAATTATGTGTATTGAAATTAATTTAAGAAATGAAATGCATTAACATTGCTTTGATATTTTGTGTTTTCTTTAAAATATGTAATTAGTAAACAATTAAATTAGTGAGCAAAAAGAAAGAAACGGTTAAAACTAATTAAAATAAATGAAGTAAATTACATTTTTTAGTTTTAGTGTTTTAAAGAAATGCCATAGTGAAATAAATGAAATGGATCTTTTTTGTTTTCTTTTTAATACTACAATTAATGAAAAGTTCAACTAATAAATAAAAGAAAGAAAAATATTATGTGCAATGAAATTAATTTAAAAAAAGAAATAGATGAACATTGTTTTGTTATTTTGCATTTTGTGTTTATTAAATATTGTATAAAAGAAATAAACTAGAAAAATAAAAGAAATTAATTCGAGAGACAAAAAGTTTAATCTTCATTAAAATATGTATCCCCATACATTCTCATAGATTTTTTGATTCTTTTGAATCCCTAAAAGAATTTGGACTAGCATTGTCTCTAAATATACATGAAAAAAGAAGAGGAAGAAGAACTAAGTTGGACATTGAACATAGCAATGATGGTGAAACATAAGGTTGCTATCTGCATAAAAGAAAATTGATTAGCACTGAAAATTTCATACTTTTAACACAACAGACTTAACGATTAAACAATTACCTGAAGAACACCATTAAAACTCAGCCTTGCTTCATTCCTTGTGCCACTTTACAAGATTCTCTTGCTATCAATAGATCATCAAATCCCTGACTGAAAATGAATGGAGGATGAATGATGAAAAATAATGAACCCCAATGAACTCTTTGCATACCTCTCTCTAAATACAATTCCTCATTTTTTGTCCTTCCTTGCCTTGTACTTTTGTTCTTCAATGAGGTAGTTCAAGTGGTTCAACTACCTTTTAATTAGAAAGATAAATAATTTTAATTAAGTAGAAAAACTCTATTAAATAATGATAAAGGATAATAATAAATAATAATTAATACGCTGGAACCCCCCACATATCTCTTATTTATTTAATTTTCAATATTCCCTTGTTCCTCCATTATTTTAATATGTCATCTTATCATCATAACTACATGCACATCCAACAAACCAAAAATAGACATGCCATAAATACACTTATGCCTCCCAAAATATCATAATTATGCCAAAAATAAATCAGTCTGTCTGATGCCCCAAAAATATAAATGTAATATGTCCAACAACCAAAGTACCATCATAAAATTCATAAATGATATTTTTATGGGAGGTTGTCCTCTTCTGCTCACTTTCTTCTATTTCATATCATGTTATCTCTATTATAAATGTCTTTGTTGAAGAGTTCATCTAGATGATCATAAAGACTAGGTCAGAATATAGAACTTACATCTAGTAAAACATCAAATATTATTTTGCGTAACATATAATTTAACGATGTCTTTGAGTTTATGAGTAATCAGGCATGCACGCATTAAAGGGAAAATGAGGGAAAAGGAGAACACTCAAAGAATAATTATGCAATTTCTCTGCATATATACATCTTTTGCAAAACTATGCACCACTTATATCTCCACAAACTAATAATTACTTAGAATGTGGGACACATAATGAATTTGGGAGAGATGAGGGGGGTTTGTAATGTACATAAAATGAAATTAGATGATAGGAATGTATGATGCAGGTTCATAGTCCATATATAATTAGTTTTCCTATTCATTTTCCGCAGTCTTCAAGCTTTAAACCATAAATGAAAAACCACCCACACATATTTTTTTGGCATCTTTAAAATTGCCCATTACTACCAATTCCTTAATGAATTACATCATTAATTTCTGAACAAAGGAAATGAAATGAAAAGGAAATGTGTTAGGTACTAGATCTATTATAATAGCAGAAAAGAGAAATATTGCAGTGAATAACAATGAAACAACAATATGAAACTGAAATACTGCAGAGAATAACAATGAGACAGCAAATTATATGGAACCACAACACCAATATAATACCTTTATTGATAGGAAACAACGTTCTCTCTCCTCTTCGAGGGGGCAACCTACAACATAGAAGAGATCTATTACAATAATTCTCAAGACAAGGACTTCTCATGCCTCCTACTCTTATTTATACTAATTCTATCTTCTAAAGAACATTCTAGAGGAAGATCTTTCTAGAAGCGAAAGATTCTACTAGGTCTTCTTACATTGACTTGTTCTCATTTATTAAATAAGACTTATTAACTAATTTCATCCTTTATTACATGGAAAATATATTATTCTACCTACGTGAGGGGTTAGGGAGTGTTGGTGCAATTATACATATAATATATTACCAAAAATAAATCATCGACCGAGATTCGTAATCAACAGAGTTGTTACACTATATCTGTCGACAACAAGTGGTTTAAATATGTCTGATGAATATAGCTTATAAGGAAACCAAATACTTTGTTTTCACACTTTTCAAATAACACTCTCCACACATTTCAAAATTCAGAAATCAAAACTCATAAACAAGCATACGATCTAAAGTTCTTGCTCGAGTGATGGACATATTCATTGATGACTCATGAAAGGAAAATATGAACTTTGATTCTATCTCTTAGAGAAACTAAACTAACAACAATTAACTCTCTACATAATCTTAAAAAGGAAACTCAATCAAGATTAAAAGAAATATCAGGCAGAGTAAAACAATCCATTATAGGTGCATGTAGGGTGAGAGATGGAGGTTTTGATTGTGTTTGAGTTTGAAATATGTAGTCTAATTAATTATGGAAGAAAACTCTAAGTGTGGTGGAATAATCCATTAAAGGCTCGTGTATGGTGAAAGATGGAGGTCCAATTTGTTCTCATTTCCTGTAACAACTCAATTCAATAATAACTTGCAAGCAATCCCTATCTAATTTTGCACATTTCTACAAACCAATGACATTCAGGAAGTAAATCAATGCAACTTGACAATTATGAAAATCTATTTCGTTCTTACACAGGAAACATAGGTTTTTATGAGATTCTCCATTTTCTGGCTCATGTAATGTGAAGGATGGACTCTCAAACTGTTCCTGTACTGCCACACTTTGCAATAAATTCTAATAGTGAAATCAAAATAAAATAACATGAAATCAAAACAAAAAGTAAAAGAAATAAAAATCTATAATAATAATTTACAATGAGCTTGCCAAGATGGATTAGTGGGCCCTTGCCGATGCCAACATGGAAGATTTTAGATCAATAGATGCTAAATTCTAAAAGACACACATGATCATTGAATTCAAGCTTACATTAATTTTCAACAAGTAAGTTTACAAAAAGAGTTTGTTCAGAAATCCAATCTGCAAAATAACACTTCCTCTCCCTTCCTCAGAACTATGAGGTCTTATTTATACATAAAATTCATGGAGGAATGGATGAAACCGAATCCCCAAACTCAAAAAACATTTTTTACAATTTTAGGATAAATTCCAAAAATCAGGGTTTTTCATCAATTTGGGTAGATTTGAGTTAGAGATCCACCCATATCTTCTAAAAAAAATCAAAATTTTCAAAAGTGCCCTCCCATTACTCAATTTTCCACATTCTAGACAAAACCCATATTGTATAATTTCTAGATATGATACCATCTGCACGAAAATCGAGGTGCAAGTTGGAAGTTTGAGATTTTTGCTAATTTTTATATAATCATTCCCCCTGAGCTAGAGGTCCACACGTGTGATATGGGTGAATTATGACATAGTTTTTCACATGTTAACGTCATTCTGGACAAAACCCATGTCCCCGATTTTCCTCTAGAAGCATTCCAAAATTCTGAATTATATCTGGTACCAGACGAGCACATAAATAAGTATCGGATGAGCACATCATTGGTACCGGACGAGCTGAGTAGTGGATGAATGCCGAAACAAGTACCGGATGAATATGGGTTGTTTTCATAAGGTCTTCTTAGATAATTCAAAGTAATTAGAGAGATTTAAACATCAAATATTCAATCCAAATAAAAATAAATCATCATAAATCATGATTAAACATAAGTTACCTCATATGTACACAATAATTGCTAAAAGACATGTCTATTGAGGAAAAAATTCAGAGAGTGCATATGTATTAGGAAAAATTGGTTAGGATATGAGACAAAATAAGGCAATTGGAGGTGACAAAAAGGAGGCTCAACATTTCCCCCATGCCTTATCCATTGCATGTCCTCATGCAACAATGATCAAAATTTTAAAATTGATGGTACTCCTCACTCGATCAAGCATTCCCTGAAGTTCCACCCTTCTTCATCTCCTTAAGTTTCCTTTTAAGTAACATGCTATACAATATACACTTCCTAGCCTATGCTTCACACTTCTTACCCATGGCAAAGTAGGTATGATGGCAAAGTGTAGTCATGAGTAATAGATTGGATTTGTTAGTGATTTGACGTTAATTCTTATCCAATCTGTTGTGGACCATAATTATGAGAAAGGGACGAATGTGACTCTAATATGATTATAGGATAGTGGCCAAGATTTTTCATAATAACTTTGACTAATAGGCCCCCTGGCTAGATTACCTTTAAAATAAAAGTGATATAAGCATAGTTTAGATCTCATTTGAAGAGAGGAACACATAAAATAATACATGCCAAGATGATTAACTCGTATCTTATCCAAGTTTATAGATATGAAGCTCTTCTTGCTTAGGTAGGGTGAATTACATATACTGAGGGTCCCACTTTCATGCAAACCTATTTAATTTAAAGATAAAACCCTAAAGTGGATACTTGAAGGTTCTTAAGAACATCACCTGAGAGATATAAAGGTCATCTCCTAGCCTTGATTTGATAATGATTGCTTCATAATGAGACCCAAGGGTTTTTGTTTAGTTTTAGGTGTGCCGATTTATTTTTTTCAACTCCCTTTACCCGACATAGCCCCACTGCCAACATGCTTGTTTAGTACCCCATAGGGTTTATCTTAGTACCATACAAGCATGGCCCCACTGCCAGCAGGCCTGTTCAGTACCTCAACGGGTTTACTTGTACTTCCTGATACTTCCTTTTTATTATATTACTCAAAAGATTTAGAATGATGTATATTGTTCATTGACAACTTTAGAGTATAAGGAATGAAGGTGGTACAAGAGTGTTTTAGAGTTATTAGGCACATAATTAATTGCTTGCAATCATCCCAAGGGTGACATCGTCCACATTAGCCTTAAATATTAACTATTCAATGTATAATGGAACATCTTGGATAGTGACTAAGAAGTCCCTCTAGTTAATCCTATTAGGGTTCTCATGAAAGTTCATTGAGGTTTTGCAAGGGTGGTCCACCACATGAGGTTTTCATCAATACCTCCCAAGAGAAACTTGTAAATATAAACTTGTAAATATTTTTTCATAATGATGAGGTAATAAGACAAGTGCACCCATTATCAGATAGAGCTAAATGTGAAAATATCTCCTTAAAGGATAACACGTTTGATTCATTTAGGGGTGAGTGTAACAATGTAGGAGGAAGATGCATACGAGAGTAAAGAACAATTCAACACAAGACTTAAATGATCCTTGATAGAAAGAACATGAAAATATTAGCCCATACCTCTAATTACCTAAAGTGAAAACAATGTTAAGTACATGACAAAGATCATATCACTTTGGCATCGGTACTAGATTGGTAACTGGTATCGAAACATGTTTTTGCAGTACCGGAATAGGACAGTACCAGAACAATATTCTGCAGTACTGGAACATGGTAGTACCTGAACAAGATTCTGCAGTTCCAAAACAGAACAATACCGGAACAAGATTCTGCAGTACTAGAGCATGACATTGCCAGAATTTTGGAAATGACTATCAAATTCCAGCATTGAACATGTTGATTTGGACTTGCTGACAGAAGTTGAAAAGAATATGAAGGTCCCAACAACCAATCCCCCATTCCTAAGGTTTTGCATGCCCTCATGCACACAATATGAGACGCTAAAAAAATAAGGAGGGTTGCTGAGAGGGATATGAACAACTGCTAAAACAAACCAATAGAACTAATTAAAACTAGATTTTTATTCATGCTTAGAAATAGAAAATTCGGGGAAAATGTCAAAAGTTGAACAATGCGTACAATATTCATGATTTATTTGACCAAAATTATTAGCTATGAATAAAATAGTCTGGAATTAGCATTCAGTTTCATTTTCTATTAAAAATATCACTTAATCGATCATCTTTGTGAAATAATGGTCTTAAAATAGATAGGTAATGATAAAGCACGAATGCATCTTTTTTAACAACTTAAGGAAAAATAAGAAATTTGAGGAAATAGGTCATGAAGTACTCCCTTAAGAGTTCTCTTCCGTTGATAAGGACGCCTTTTCTACTTTTGAAAATACCCTTTTCAGTATTATGTTTGCATTCAAAGGATGAAGAGATTACCTTCTCATAAAATTCCAAACAAAATTGTCATAACTTTTAGAAAGAAATCTACTAGAGGAATAAAAGATCTTACACTGATTGCTTTGTTAACTTTTGACATTCCCATTTATGAAAAGTATGAAAGATAGGTTGCATTGCACTTATATGCATCATTTATTTAGTTATTTACTATCCTACTCTATTTGAACAAAATAAAATGTCCTTAAAGTATAGGAATACTTCCAGTGAAGCCATGTGTGTAACATGGTTATAAATATATTCATACTCGGGTATAAAAGATAAATTTAAATGCATAATGAAGTATGAAGGACCAACTACTTTGATGACGAGATCAAACAATAATGAAAATTAAAAGAGTAGTGTGACCTGATAACTAATTGGTACCATCTTTCAATAGGATCATGATATTCTTGTTTCCCTTATCTGTTTTGGTCACACAACATGTCCTCATTTTCCATGCTACACATTATCTTCTTCAAAATGATTTGTCTTTGGAGTACATATAGGATCTGTTGAGAGGCATGATAAGAACTCCTCAATCTCAGGTTCCAATGGTTGCTTTCCATTGAATTCTATCCATGATTCTTTAGTCTCCTCAACAAATTGACAAGAGGAATCCGAATGGACTTCTAAATCTTCTTGTGAAGAGACGGAAAAATTATTTACTGCTATCAAGATATGCTCTTCTTGAGAGGCGGATATCCCAGATGTTGCTAGAATGTGAGAAAGTTCTTGTAGGAACATTCTTAAATCTCTTGATTATCCTTGAATTACTCTAGTTGGTTGATGATCCTTGTCTCACAATGCAAATTAGTACTTGGGGGTTCTTACAACACCCCAAAAATGATTTATCATCAAAGATTTGAATTTTAAAACTAAGAAATTAAAACTATTGCAAAAATAAAACACACCAAACTTGAACTCCTTGCATTACTAGGACCCTACTGTCACCAGGTTATCGGTGCGCACAAGTCAGCTCATCGTAAATAAAACTAAATTTTCATAAATAAAAACACACTTTTGCATAAAATAAGCAAAACAAACACTTGCATTAAAATAAAAAACACTTTTGCATGAAAGGGAGAGGACAACCTAATTTTGGCGCAACCCCACTAAAGTGGATGTGTGGGCTCTTCCCTCACATCTTACCATCTTCTCTCCACCCTTAGGTCGTCCATAAAACCAATCCAAAACCATTAAAACAATCTAATTCAAATACTACCTATTACCGTTTACAACTCCCCGACAACGATGCCAAAATGTTGGTGCAATTATATGTATAATATGTTACCAAACATAAATTATCGATCGGGATTCATAATCAATAGAGTTGTTACACTATATGTGCCGACAACATGTGGTTTAACTATGTATGTTGAGTATAGCCTATAAGAAAACCAAATACTCTGTTTTCACACTTTTCAAATAACACTCTCCACACATTTCAAAATTCAGAAAGCAAAACTCATAAACAAGCATATGATCTAAAGTTCTTCCTCAGGTGATGGACCTGTTCATTAAAGGCTCATTAAAGGAAAATATGAACTTTGATTCTATGTCCTAGAGCAACTAAACTAACATCAATTAACACTCTACATACTCATACAAAGGAAACTCAATCAAGCTTAAAAGAAATACGAGGCAGAGTAAAGCACTCCGTTATAGGTGCATGTAGGGTGAGAGATGGAGGTCTTGATTGTGCCCGAGTTTGCAATATGTAGTCTAATCAATTCTGGAAGAAAAATCTAAGTGTGGTGGAATACTCTACTAAAGGCTCGTGTATGGTGAAAGATGAAGATCCAACCTATTCTGATTTCCTGTAATAACTCAATTCAATAATAACTTGCAACAATCCCTATCTAATTTTGCACATTTATTCAAACCAATGACATTCATAAAGTAAATCAATGCAACTGGGAAATTATGAAAAGTTATTTCATTCCTACACAGGAAACATAGTTTTTTATGATATGTTCCATTTGCTGGCTCATGCAATGTGAATGATGGACTCTTAACCTGTTCCTGTACTGCCACACTTTGCAATAAATTCTAATAGTGAAATCAAAATAAAATAACACGAAATCAAAACAACAAGTACAAGAAATAAAAATATATACTAATAATTTACAATGAGCTTACCAAGATGGATCGGTGGGTCCTTGTCGATGCCAAAATGGAAGCTTTTAGATCAACAGATGCTAAATTCTAAAAGACACACAGGATCATTGAATTCAAGCTTACATTAATCTTCAGCAAGTAAGTTTACAAAAAGAGTCTGTTAAGAAATCCGATCTGCAGCATAACAATTCCTCTCCCTTCCTCAGACCTATGAAGTCTTATTTATACATAAAATCCATGGAGGAATGGATTAAACTGAATCCCCAATCTCAAAAAACAATTTTTACAATTTTAGGATAAATCCAAAAAATTTGGGTTTTTCATCAATTTGGGTAGATTTGAGTTAGAGATCCACCCATATCTTATAAAACAATTCGAATTTTGGAAAAGTGCTCATGTAATACTCAATTTTCCACATTCTAGACAAAACCCATATCGTATAATTTCTAGATCTGTTACCTTATGCACATAAATTGAGGTGCAAGTTGGCAGTTTGAGATTTTTGCTAATTTTTGCATAATCATTCCCCCTGAGATGGATATCCACACATGTGAGATGAGTGAATTCTGACTCATAGATCTACATGTAAACGCCACTCTAGACAAAAACCATGTCCCTGATTTTCCTCTTGAAGCATTCCAAAATTTTGAATTATATTTGGTATCGGACGAGCACATAAATGTGTACTGGATGAGCACAACATTGGCACCCGACAAGCTGAGTACTGGATGAACACCGAAACATGTACTAGATGAATACGAGTTGTTGTCATAAGGTATGCTT
The DNA here is from genome assembly GCA_010110895.2 of Picea sitchensis. Taxonomy (NCBI): domain Eukaryota; kingdom Viridiplantae; phylum Streptophyta; class Pinopsida; order Pinales; family Pinaceae; genus Picea; species Picea sitchensis. Next base: position 4,162 of record SNQJ01S0149537.1, on the reverse strand, counting down.
AGATCATTCAAAATAATTAAAGAGCTTTAAATATCAAATATTCAATGGAAACCATTAATAAATCATCATAAATCATGATTAAACATATTTTACCTCATATGTACAGAATAATTGCTAAAGGACATGTTTTTTGAGGAAAATAGGTAGAGAGTGAATATGTATTAGGAAAAATTGGTCAGGATATGGGACAAAATAAAGCAATTGGAGGTGACAAAAAGGAGGCTCAACGAGGAGGTTAGGTCCCTAACATGCCCTCCCCCTTAAAGAACAACTTTTTCCTCAAGGACTGAGATGAGGAAATTGTTGCAAAATGGTGGTCGAATCCGATGTGGCATATTCTAGAGTTGTATCTTCCCATTGTACTAACACTTCTTTGATGGTGTGCTAACGGAGACAATGCTCGCACTAGTCCAAGAATGCTTGGGGCAAAGTGCTCATGTAATACCCAATTTTCCACATTCTACAAAACCCATATCGTATAATTTCTAGATCCTCACATTCTATGCACATAAAATTGAGGTGTTGGCGCTTGAGATTTTGCTAATTTTGGCAGAATAATTTCCCCTGAGATGGATGTCCACACATGTGAGATGAGTGAATTCTAACTCATAGATCTACATGTAAACGCCACTCTAGACAAAAACCATGTCCCTGATTTTCCTCTTGAAGCATTCCAAAATTTTGAATTATATATTGGTATCTGGACGAAAGCACATAAATGTGTACCGATGAGCACAACATTGGCAACTAATAAGTCGAAAATCGATGAAATCCCAAACATGTACTAGATGAATAATGAAAGTTGTTGTCATAAGGTATGCTTAGATCATTCAAAATAATTAAAGAGCTTTAAATATCAAATATTCAATGGAAACCATTAATAAATCATCAAATCATCATTAAAACATATTTACTCATATGTGTTAATAATTATAAATGACATGTTTTTTTGAGGAAAATAGGTAGAGAGGAATATGTATTAGAGAGATATTGGCTGATATGGGACAAAATAGCAATTGAGGTGACAAAAGGAGGTTCAACGAGAGGTAAGATTCCTAACATGCCCTCCCCCTTAAAGAACAACTTTTTCCTCAAGGACCTAGATGAGGAAATTGTTGCAAAATGGTGGTCGAATCCGATGTGGCATATTCTAGAGTTGTATCTTCCCATTGTACTAACACTTCTTTGATGGTGTGCTAACGGAGACAATGCTCGCACTAGTCCAAGAATGCTTGGGGCTACAAAACCATGGAACCTTCTTCATCCAAATCATGGAGACTGGTTTGAGTTTGGCACTAGTTCCACCACCTTCTTTAAGCATGAGACATGAAAACATGATGGATCTTAGAATGACTAGGAAGAGCTAACTGCAAAACCAATCACCCCACTCGCTTGGAGAATCAGATAAGGACTATAAAATTTGGGAGCAATTTTATGACAATGTTCAACCTTTGATTAGAAGTTCATGAGAGAAAGCCAGTACTTGGAAGAAACACAAAGAAACAGAAATGATCTTAATCTTCTGTTTCTTCATGCGTTTATGAGCCATGACCAAATTTGCTTTGAGGACACGGATAATAGCCTCTCAAAACGTAAGATTGTTGTCAGCCTCCTGAACCTTCAAGACATTGGTCATGTATGAGAATTGACAAGTGATTTTTCCATACTACTTCAAAAGGAGTCATGTGGATAGTTGTAATGAGCAAGATTTGTTGTACCACCATTCAACTAGGGGTAACCATTGGACTTAATCCCCACTGATTTTTCCTCTCAGATGAAAACCACCTCAAATATTTTTCCAAACACTTGTTGAGAAATTTCGTTTGGCCATCAGTCTGGGGATGATAGGTTGTGCTAAGATGTAATTGGGTTCCCTGTAGCCTGAACATTTCTTGCCAAAAATTGCTGGTGAAAATGAGATCTCGTTCAGAGACAATAGAATGAGGCATGCGATGAAGCTTGAAGGTATTATCCATGAAAATTTGAGCCACTGCGGCTGTAGTGAATGGGTGTTGAAGAGAACATAAATGAGCATATTTGGAAATATGATTAATTGCCACCATGATGTCTGACTTATTCCCTTATTTAGGTAATCCAACAGTGAAATCCATAGAAATATCCCTCCCAATAGCAAGTGAAATTGGAAGCGGTTGTAGTGAGCCCTCGACTTTGACTATTTTTCGCTTGTTGCATTGGCATACATCAAATTCAGCCACAAAGGTGTGAACGCCCTATTTCATACCATCCCAGAAAAAATAATGTTTGACCCTTTCATAGGTTTTTGTAAACCCTGAATTCCCAACCATGGGTGCAACATGAAGCTCATAAATCACCGTGGATTTAAGTTGCAACTGTTTTATTAAATATAGACAACCTTTGTAGCGAAGCTCGTCATTGTGCCAAGAGTACCCTGGATAAGCTGGAGAATTGTCTTGCGATTATTGGATCAGACAAGAAAGTTTGGGATCTTGCAACCATTTCTGGTGAACAACTTGGAGCCAATCCAGTACAATGAAGGAGAGGGAAAATATGAACCCTTCATTTTCATATTGTTGGTGTTTTACATGATTCTCAGATCTGTTAGTTATTGCCTTATGATTAATAAAAATATTCACTTTCATACAACAATTATCATAGAATAAATATACACTAAAAATATCAACTATAACAATGCAACATAAATAACAAGATCTAGAAATATTAACCATGCACAATAGACACAAGAACACAACACATGAACACAAGATTTTATCCTGGGAAACCCAAACTTGGGAGAAAACCCAACAACCTTTCTCTAGAAGAATTTAGTCCAAGATATTACTAGTACATCACCATCAATAGCAAATACCATATAAAAAAGATCATCCCCAAGGCTAGCTTCACCAAAACCTAGCACCTCAATAAAATGACCAAGATCAACCAAGCAAGAGCTTCTCCAAGTGTGGATCACTCTCCAAGACAAACATAACCAAGATATAGCGAAATAACACAATTGTAGCTGCAACTTCCTTGTACACAATGCAGAAAGGAGAACTATCTGGCTATCCAAATGAAATGAGCCAATCTTGTATTTATACTAATATGGGTGCCAATCTGGGCCAACTTCTTATTTATGGGTCTTCAATTTCTCTATTATTTTCCTCTGGGGCTGACTTTTCTTCCTGGGTGTCCAACTTCTTCATGAGAATTCTGTAATGGTGTAGATGGGAATTCTCAATGAGGGAGGCATTCCCCATACTCAGTTTTCTTTTTCCATAGAAAGGTTGTCTTCATGAGCCATGTTGATGTGCCATCTCCACACATGCATTCCATCTTAGGATATGCATGTGATAACATCTCGAATCCATCCACTCCTTAACAAGAGAAGGACTACACACAGGCCATTCACTACTAACATATCCCTGTGAGTGAATAAATCATTACCCTTGGTCATATCAGCACTAGCATATCCCCGTGCATGACCAATCTGGGATAATTTCTGCTTGATGCTTATTTGGGCCACTCACCAATAGAAAATCCCCATGGATGAGTGAATAATTCTCCTTTAGTTATATTTGCACTAGCATAGGCCTGTGCATGACCAATTTAGGAAGAACATCTACCCAAACCCAGAGAACATCAACATATCTAGGTCATTCATCACTAGCAGAGCCCCGTGAATAAATTAATCATTCTCCCTTGGTCATATCAGCAATAGCATAGCCCCGTGCATGACCAATCTAGGAGATCGTCTACTTGATGCTATCAACATACCTGGAACATTCACCACTAGTAGATCCCCATGAGTGAATGAATCATTCTCCCTTGGTCATATCAGCACTAGCATAGCCCCATGCATGACCGATCTAGGAGAATGTCTGCTCGATGCTATCAACTGTTAAGCCCTAATATTGGCTCATTAAACCCTTAATTGGGGCATATTAGATTAACAATGTTATTTTATTTATGTCGGCTTTCTCATTAACAATTAATTGGGGAATATTAGATTAGTAATGTTATTTTATTTATGTCGGCTTTAGGCCATTCATACCTCCTAGTCTCCTATATATACCAAGGAGACATTTTCATTTTGAATCATCTTGGACTTGAACATTTAAGTGGGGTAAAAGGAGGTTGCCCCCTCGAAGAGGATTATTATCTGAAATTATCTCTTTTTCAAGGC
>SNQJ01S0149536.1:23266-37885 GCA_010110895.2 Picea sitchensis | reverse complement strand
CATATGAGCACCGACTCATTGTGAGGCTACAACCTCTGTTTTTGCAAGCTGCAACTTGCTGAGAGCACCAACTCTCTTTTTTTCTCTAGCACCCACTAGAAGGAAGCACCAACTCCCTGGTTTCTCTAGCACCAACTAGAAGGAAGCACCTACTCCCTAGCTTCTCTAGCACAACCTAGAAGGAAGCACCTACTCCCTAGTTTCTCTAGCACCAACTAGAAGGAAGCTACTACTCCCTGTGTTCAAGCACCCACTTGAACCTCTGAGGACATCAGTTCTCCCTAACACCTCCCTACCACCATGGATACTCAATATGTGTTATTGAAACTTATTACAGTGATATAATGTTTAACAACAGCTTACCAGTCTCATCACTGTTCTGCAATATTTTGCTACTCCGTCTACCTCACAGTCTTCCTGCATGCATACATTGCACTTTCTATTCTTCTTCCTTTTGTGCTCTGTACACCATTCCCGTTCAATGCCCCTTTTCTCTTCTGGCCATACCATCTCCTGCACTTCACCTCCTTCTACTTGCATGCATCACCCACGACAGCAACAACAACCTCATCACTTCTCTGTCCCGTGTACTTATAGATTATGTACACCTTGTGCATGCAATGTACACCATGCATCTTCCTGCTCACACTGTGTTAATCTCTTCCACATCTCGAGTGCTCTATCTGATCATCATGGTAAACCTTCATCTTTTCTGGCAGTTTGCCCACGCGTTCAACATCACTTGATGTCATGCTAAGATTCCTCAGCCTCTCTGGCAGTCAAGACTCTTCGTCTTCTCTAGCATAGTCGAGCTTATACTTTCTGCTTCAGTTACAAACTCCAACGCTCATACACTTGTCAGTCGTCTCCACGAACAATCTTTGTTCTACTAGCTGATCTATTGATACTCTTCACCTCCTCTGTCAATCACCTCGAAGTGTCTTTGAGTCCTCTGGTAGAACTCATCACTGGTTTTTGGCAGGTTCACTGTGTCGTGCAATAGTATCCCTCCGATCTCCTTCAATTTCATCTGCACCGTTGAATGATCTTCATAAGCTTGCCTTTATTTCTTATTTCATCATTTTGGCTTTCCTGTGGTCAAGTGTCTCGCCAGTCCATGTCACGATATCTGAAACTCCGAAACGGAGCTTTTCTGCGCTAGCTCCTTCCTCTATATGACCATGTCCATGACAAAGCGCTTGTTCATAAAGTGCTTTTCGAGATTTCATTTTTTGGCATTTCGGGACTCCTGATGTTGAGAGTCTATGAATTCTCCATTTCCTGGTAACCAAAATATCGGTCTCCAATACATCAAAGGGGGTCAGATCAATGGTCCACGATCTCTTCGAACCAACGACTCAGATCATTGCACGATTTCGCAAATCGTGATTTCAGCATTCCTGTGGTGAATGTTCTTGATGCTTCTAACTACCAATCCGTGAAACTCCGAAATGGAGTGGGATCAACGGTCCCAATCAACCCTTGATCTAACGGCTCAGATCATTTCGCGATTTTGCAAGTCACAATTTCGGCATTCCTGTGGTATTGTTTCTTGCCTCTCCAAGTCACGGTTCGCAAAACCCCGAAATGGAGTCTTTGACATGCTCTGATCTTCTACCACGCGTCCCTCTTGGATCAATGGTCAAGATTTTCTCGAGACTTCGCAACTCCACGAGCCTTCATTGTGCCTGATCAACAGTCCATATTTGGCCTCGATCTAATGGTTGAGATTATTTGGCGATTTCGCATATCGCGATTTCGAGAGGTGAAAGGATGGAGCATTTCATACCTTTGACTTTCTAGTCAGTGAAATCCTGATCTGTGTCCACGTGTCCTGCCCGTAGATGGACGATCCTCCTTCTTTCAGGATTTTGTATACCCGCTTCTCCTTGCACTTTAATGAACGTCCAGGTTCTCCCTAATCCAACGATGGTCGGAACTTATGCTCAGATTTGACGCCTGAGATCTGTCCTCCTCTTTTGCGCTTTCTTCTTGTCTACAATCAGATCTGACGATCCCCCTTCTTTCGGGAATTTAAATGCGATCTAACGATCACTAACACCTCTCCTCCCGAGCTTAGGCACTGCAATCGACTCTGCGCTAATTACTCCTGAGCTTACTTTGTTCCTATTTTTCATCGATGCTTACTCTGATCTTGTCATCAATGACCTCCCTACAATCCTTTGCACATTTTCTGCCATCTTTGTTGCTATACTTGCCATCAATGAAAAGTATACACTGTCTGTAAAACATGCCAACAAAATGCTTATTATGTTAGCTATCTGTAGGAGGGATTGGTTAGCTAGGTGTTTGTTTTTTCTTCCTTGGGTTTAGCTTGCTTGATTTCATTTTCTAACAACTTGGTTTAACTTGTTTGATGTGTTTTAGTGCAGATTTTCTGAAATACTCGGTTATTTTCAACCTTATCTAGCGGTTGGGAGTCCTATGGCCCTTTAGGACAACCCTCAAATAAGCCCCTTAGTTGGTTGTTCACACTTTTTTTCTTTCTATTTTCATCCATGTATATTTCTATTATGTTTTCCTACCATTAACCTTGTTGTCCCAAATAGGAAAATTGGTCATTTTGGTCAATTCCCCCCCATAGGATAGCCATATTAGTTGGTTGTTATTTACCTTTTATGTGCAAATTTCAGTTACATTTAATTTAGTTTTTCCATACATAAATACTAAAATTTCGTTGTTTACCTGCAAAGACATAACCGATCACCTATTCTGCTTCTCCTAAGTTGTTAGGGACCACATGAAGTCTTATTTGAGGCAAAGGGGTCAGCAAGACAGTGAATAAAAACATCAAATTTGATCGGTAAATCTATCAAATAACTCTCATATTCACTTTATATATCACTTTCACTCATTCCAAAAATTTTGGCACACATACCAATGTTGATATGCCTAATTTGTGTAGATAACTTGAGTAGTTTACTTGTGAATTTATGTTCAAAAATCTGATCTATACTTGCATAGATAATCATCACAATTTCTAAATTTCAAACACTAAACTTTAAATCCCCATACAAGGAGTCAGTTGGGGCTTTCATGCACATGGCGGCCTTGTCGCTCGCAAAGAGCCTCAACCCATTACTTTGGGTTGAATGGTGTAATCGTTACTTGTAATTAGTTAATCTGGTCATATTTTCATTGTATAATTTTCATTCACTAATCTACATCTGGCTGCCCCTAAAAGGGCCATACAAAAATCAGTAAGCTAAATACACGCAAAAAGCCGCAAAACACTTGAAAACAATTAAGGGATCTGCCCCATGCACTCAAAACAAACTTATACTATTTATCAACATACATATACATATTATTTATCCGTGACATATATGTCACCTACCTATTTACTTGTTTTCTGTATATAGTTTTAGATAGATTTCAAATTCAGTAACCAGGAGGCATGCTTGTGAAAGAAAGACGTGACATCGCCACGTGGATGGCCTGGTGTTTCATTTCAATAAATTTCAATTGTGTAGGATACTAAGAGTCAAAGCCAGGGAGTCTTCATCAGGAGCCCCTCGGAAGTTGACTAGTTAGTATAAATCGAGTGGTCTTTCCTTAGTACCACACGATCAAGGAGTTGATTAGCTTAGCTTGGTTGGAATATTACTCTTCTTGGGTAAGCTCAATTAAAACTCCCTTTAGGGGGATCCTGGGCCTCTTCCTTTTCACAGGTATCCTTCTTCCATTCAAGCATCTTTAAGATCCCAAAAGTGCTAGTGACGAGAAGTGGCTAATCCCTACTTCTCTAAACTGCATGGGGCACTCTTCAACCTAACCATCGTGGTCTGCTAGGACTACTCTTCTTATACCGGTTGGAACAGTTCTAGGATGTGTTTTCCTGATCGGGATTAGCTTCAAAACATTGTGGTTTCCAAGACATGTGTTAAAAAACTAAAAATTCACCAAAAAAAACACTTTTTAAGTCAAGCTTTTGTCAGTCCACCCTTCACCCATGAACTGAAAATTGAAGTTGTGAATACTTTCCCTCATAGCATAGTTGTAACATCTTGTATAAAGGTTGTTCATCCCCTTTTATAGCCCCCTTTTTTATTTAACAATCTTCCAGGATCACTTCTCGGGTCACCCTGGGGGGTATCAAGCCATTATGGCCTTGTTTCCCTGTCTTAAAAGCTTCAAACAGCTTGTTGTTCACAATTTATAGCCATTTAAAAGGACTTGGTTGTAGATTTTAAGCTCATGTTTTACCCTTGTTTTTCACTCTTTCACTTGAGGCATCCATTGGTTAATTGTCCAGGACACCGGTTTACCCCGAGGACGCATTTTGGACCATTTTCCAATGCTTTAAGGGAGATAACAACTTGTTGTTCACTTTATTTAGTTCACTGTCCAAAAAATCAGCGAGCTTATTTTCATGCTATTGTCCATAATTTTCACTCCCCGAATCATTTTGGCCATCCAGGAAGCTGGGGGAGGACAACACCCAGGGTGGGTGGTCCTGAGAAAGACTTCTTGTAAGTCTTTCACCTCTCTTTTTTCCCCTTCATTACCGCCTCAGGCAAAGGACCACCTGAGGTGTGGGTATTCTCTGCCTTGTGCTGAGCTATCAAAAAGGTTGTAACCAGCTTCACATCCGGATAGGTTGAATCTATCCCAACGGAGAGATTTTTCTTATAACATGTCCCTTTTTCTGGCGACCATACTAGGGAACTCGCAAACCTCTTTAGTTTTTCTTGTATCCCAAAATTATATTGGGCATTGGAACCAAATTCTTTGCGGTCCGTTTCCCACTTGTTGACAAAATTTTGTGGCAAGGTCTTTCAGTAACCCTTTAGAACTTTCTTTGGTGCTTGTTATAGTTCAGCTCCCTTGCAATTTATGTTGCATCTGGAAGCCATAAATACCATCGATTTTTCTTTTACTTTTACCTTGTTAGTATCCAATTCTACTTGTTCGAACTCACGTGAGAAGTTATAAGTCTGACATACTTTACCTTCCACCTCGAAAAGAACGAAAACAAATCTTTGTTTTTAGTTGGGTTAATCTGCATCGTGTTAGAAAGAGTAGGATTGTTGGTGTGATACATCTCTTGTACTCAAAGTACTTACTTGATCCCCTTGGAAGATGGAAGGGAAAAAGTATCCTAAGACTAGGGAAACAGTGTCCCCCAGGAATACAAGAAGTCAAAGTTTGCGAAAGAAAACAAGTAGTGAGACACATACACCTAGGAAACTAGGGAAACTCGTTACCCCTACAGTGCGAGCTGAGTCACCCTCTTCCTCTTATCCTATTCAAAGCCCCTTACTAAAGAAATATTTATTCAATCCAACAACAGTTACTAATCCTCGGGTTGTTCCTCCCATCGTTCCAACAATTGTTGTTGTTCCTCCCATAGTTGTTTTGATTGAAATTGCATGGCAACCCGGGACTCCTTTGAGGTTCACCAGACCTCTTCATGACATACCTGCGGATGCCCCAAATAGGCTTCCTAAGTTTAGTGGCACTGGTACATTGAGTGTCAAAGAACATATACAAAACTTCTATGATGCATTAACGCTTATGGACATAACAATTCATGATGTCATCATTAGACTTTTTGTAAGAACCTTTGAGGGTGAAGCAGTGAGATGGTATCGCTTGCTTCCCAATGATAGTATCCCAGATTAGGACACTATGATCCAAGAATTCAAGAAACATTTCCAAGGGGCAGATGATGTGGCTTCCCTACTCAGGGATTTCACAACCATATCTATCCATGAGGGGGAGTAAATTCAGAATTTTAATCAACGCTTTACCTCGACCTTGAATAGGATCCCAACTACTTCCCAACCATATGGGAACAATTTGTTCCATTATTACATGACCACTATGAATATGAATGTTAAGTATATATTGAAAGATAAATCAATACAAAATTTAGATGCGGCCAAGGCTAGCGCCTTGGAAATTGTAAGAAACATGGAGGAATATGGTATGATTCCCTCACCTTTAGCGTAGTCTCATTTTAACGGGAGGCCTAGGAATGAGGTACCTCGAAACGAGGGTCCTCAGTATGAACCTTCGCCTACCCAAAATTCGAGGATTGAAGAAAGGGAAAGTTTGGAAACACTCAAGTTGTTAATGAACATGAACAACCAAATAATTTCCCTTAATAGAAAGGTGAATGACTTGCAGTGTACTACTCTTTGGAGGCCAAGACCTCCTTTTCCTCCTACACCTCCTTCTAGGAAACATGTTGCTCAAGTGGATTGGTGCCACTTTTTCCAAGACTTTCTTGATCACGAGTATTGTTGCTCGTATACACGTCACCTGGAATTGTCTAAAAATGGAAAATCCCATCTACTTCCAATCAAAACCAAGCTTTCTTCCACTTCCCAAAACGTCCAAGTTAACATGGAAGACTCTATTCCCTACGATGATGATCCTCTTGGTTTCAGAATCTTTTTTGTAGAAACTAGGAGTTAGGCCCCTAAAACCACTCCGCAAGGAATGGAAGGGACCAAAACCGATCCCAAGGACAATGAAAAAGGAAAACTTCCCGTGAATGGTAGGTTACCCTCCCCTTCAAGGAACAGGGTTTCATGGACTCCAAACAAGGTAAATTTTCCTAATAATCCACCACCTTGCTTCCCAACACTGGTACCTTACAACGCCGTTGAATAACTAGCGAAGGTTCCTACCCACATGACATTACTAGATGCTCTTAGAACACCCACTCAGTTTGAAAACCTTTCATGTGTTATACAAGCACCTCCTACTCCACGAATGGAACAGAGAGTTCCTCTTTCCAAAGAGTCCTCTTCTCAACATAAGGAAGCATATGATGTTATTGATTCAGACCCTGGGGTTCCTCCATATCTCAGTTTTAATTTCTGATTTTGTGCTCCATAACTGTGTCGCTAACACATGAGTGAGGCATAATGTCATGCCCCTTCGAGTCATGAGGAGATTGGGTCTTGAATGCACATGCCCATGTAAATATTGGTTAGCTTTGGATTCAAGGACTGTAGAAACCATTGGTTACATCAAGGAATTATCCATTACTTATGACCAAGATTCAGAGGTGAGAATGCTCATAAATGTGATCGTAGCAGATATACCTGAAGCATATGGCATGCTTTTAGGGACAGAGTGGTCCACCAAATTCAAAAATGGTTGTTGCTTCATGGAGGGAACCCACTTCACCTTTTCCCATAAGGGTGTTGAAGTTGTCATTATGAGGGAACCAAAATACCGAGAGCAGGTTGTACCTGCTTCCTACAATACGAAAAATGTGTCTTTTCAAGATACAGGTATGTGTACATATACTATTTTATCTGAGGAAGATGCACATGTCCCTCCTTCTGAGTTGGAAGAAATGGTGTGGAGTATGGATTTTGACGGTGCTAAATCCAAGCACGGATCTGGGGTTGGGGTCCTTTTGTGTGATTCCAAGGGGAAGGAAATCCCTTTCTTTCTCTTTTCTATTAGAATTCCTTAAAACTAATAATATGGCTGAATATGAAGCGTTATTTTAAGGCCTCCAAAAGGCCTTAGACTTAGGAATTCGCCATTTGTTGGTAAGTGAGGATTCTAAATTAGTTGTGAATCAAATTAGAGATAAATATGAATTTCATAACCCACACCTCAAACAATACCACAGAAGGGCTAAGGAAATTATTGATAAGTTCTTATATTTCAACATTCAATCCATACCTAGGGCCGCGAACCACATAGCTGATACTTTGGCCTTGGCTGGTTCTTTCTTCACTTCAGATTTTGTAAGGTCTATCGAAGAAATAAAAGTCCAAATTTTACATAGACCTGCATTACCTGATAATGTTGACTCTTGGAAAGTTTTTGATACTGACAAACAAATCTGTATATTCCTTCAAAACAAGGAGGAATTCGAATATTTACATATAAACCATTAGTTGGAAGAGGAAACCAGGAACATAACCCAATTGAAGACAAATAAGATTCCCCCTGGTTTGTCTGTACTAGAATCCATGTTTGATTCCAATGATGTCACTACTTTTGCACCTAGTATTGATAGTGAATTTGTTAGGAAGGTGCGAGAAGCCATCCCTATTAACATGGGAACTGAGAAAGATCCCAAACTGGTCTATATAGGTTCACATTGTTCCCCTTCTAAGATCGCTTAATTCACAGAACTCTTGAAAGAGTTCAAGGATGTTTTTTCTTGGTCCTACGAAGACCTAAAGTTTTTCGATATGCAGGAGATATTCCATGCCATACCCATAATCCCTTATTTAAAACTTTACAGGAAGAGACAAAGAAAGAACAACCTTTCTTTGGAACAAACAATTAAAGCTGAATTGGACAAAATGGAAGAATCTAGGGTCATATACCATGTCCGTTACTCACAATGGGTATCTAATTTGGTTCTCGTTAGGAAGAAAACTGGTGATATTCTCTTGTGTGTCTACTTTCGACATTTGAATAAGATGTCTCTAAAAGACAACTACCCTGTCCCACCAATGGAAGAGATCCTCCAATAAGTCTTCGGGTCTCAAATGATGTCCCTTTTAGATGGTTTCTCCGGTTACAATCAGATATCCCTCAATCCTTCTAATAGTCAAAAGACCACCTTCACTACTCGTTGGGGCACATATGCATATAACAAGATGCCTTTTGGATTGATTAATGCCGGGAACACCTTTCAACATGCCATGGAAATTTATTTCAAAGGATTATTAGGTAACATTATTGTTTTCTACTTCAATGACCTCACAGTCTTTTCCAGAGAACGAAGTAGTCATTTTGATCACCTCAAGCAGTTTCTTCTTAGATGTCGTAAGTTTGGCATATCTTTAAATCCTAAGAATACCATTTCCGGTGTTATGGAGGGAAAACTTTTGGGTCATGTCGTCTCTCGATAAGGTTTGAAAGTTGATCCCAAGGGAGTGATATAAATTAAAAAGCTTCCCTTACCTACTAATAAAAAAGAAATGAAATCTTTCTTTGGAAAGATAAACCTCCTAAGACATTTCATTCCTAATTTTTCTCAAGTAGTCAAACATCTAAATCATCTTATGAAGAAGGAAATTCGGTTCAAATGGGACCCCCCTACTCATCAGGATTTTGAATCCATTAAGCAAGCCATTGCTTATGCCCCTCTATTAATCAGTCCTAATCCCTCTAAATACTTTTTCAAGTACACTAATTCATCAGAGGAGACAATTTCTGCAATCTTATTGCAAAAGGATCATGAGGGAAATCTTAGGCCAATCGCCTTCATGAGCTAGAATTTGAAGACACACCAACTGAACTATTCTACATTGGAGAAACATGGTTATTCTTTGTATAAATCCCTCGATAAATTTTGACATTACATCTAAGGCCACAAAGTTCAGGTTTTTGTGCCTACATCTCTCTTAGTCACTGCCTTGAATCAAACCGAATTGCATAGTAAGTGGTCCAAATGGATCATGTGCATGCAAGAGTATGACTTGGACATTAAACCGATGAAAACCATAAGGGGGGTGGGGCTGGCTGAATTGCTAACCCAATCCCATCCCTCGGTCATAGCTGAACCACCTCAAGTAGATGACTTGATTGTTTTCGAAGAACTGGTTAACGAAACTGAGTTAGACTCACAACCATGGTACGGACCTATCGTATATTTCCTAATCAATGGTGTGTTTCCACTGGACATGGATACTAAATCCAAATGAACCCTTCATTTACAAGTTGTCTAGTATGTTTTACAAGACCAAATCCTTTACCGAAGAAACCTTGATGGGGTTTTGTCACGATGCTTGACTCCTGACCAAGCCCAAATGGCACTTGAGAAATTCCATTCCGGGGTTTGTGGAGGTCACTTTTCATCCAAAACCACTGCAGAAAAAGTTTTAAATGTAGGTCACTTTTGGCCTTCACTCCAAAAAGATGCCCATTTACTAGTTCGAAAATGTGAAGCTTGCCAATGCTTCACTGGGAAGCAAAAGTTAGTTTCCTTTCCTCTTAGGCCTATTGAAGTCCAAGTCCCTTTCGCAAGATGGGGCATGGAATTTATTGGGCCAGCTTCACTGCCTTCCAACGTTGGTCATGCATTCATCTTAACAGCTACAGACTACTTTACAAAGTGGGTTGAAGAAATCACTCTTAGGAACACTACGAGTTAGCAAGTGGTAGAGTTCGTTGAACGCAACAATTTATCTCGTTTTGGAACCCATGCTGAGATATTAACTGATAATGGATCATCTTTCATGTCTGATGTCATGCTTCACCTTTGTGTTACATATGGCATCCAAATTTTTCGATCTTCCACCTATTACCCCCAGGGTAATGGATTGGTCGAATTCACCAATAAAAATTTGATTCACATCCTTAAGAGGGCAGTCAAGGATAACAAGCGTGATTGGCACACAAAGTTAAAATTTGCTTTATGGGTTGATAATATAACCCCTAAGACAGTACCAAGTCAAAGTCCTTACACTCTAGTGTATGGAGCTCTTGTTGTCCTACCTGTTCACTTACAAATTCTATCCTTGAGGTTGGTTATTGTTGAGGTGGAAGATGATTTCCAAGATTTCCAACATCATTTAGACACACTCACCAAACTGGAAGAGGTAAGAAAATATGCATTCCAACACCTCCAAAACAAGCAAGACATTGTTAAATGTTCCTTCGATAAAATATCCATAATGGTAAATTACAAAGTAGGAGATGATGTCCTACTGTGGGACAAAGCACATGAGGCCCCATCCAAACATCGCAAGTTTGATTCTTTATGGTTGGGTCCTTACAGAATATACGAGGTCTTAGGGAAAAATGATTTTAGATTAAAAACCTTGGATGGTGAACCACTTCAATTCCCTGTGAATGGTTGTCACCTAAAGTTCTTTTACTCCTGAGAGGCCTCGTCATCTTGTACATAAGTCACCACTTGTTATTTTTTGTTTGTATGTATTCGTTGTTGTTGATTTTCCTTCTTGTATGTATTTGATGTTGCTTTTTTATGCTTGTATATACCCCCTTGGTTTCAATCTTGAACCTTTTTGCCTGCTTGGTTTCAATTTTGAGTCTTTTTGCTTGTTTGGTTTCGATTTTGGAGTATAAGCCCTCTTTGATTTTTCCTTTGGTTTTGGTCTTTTTCATTTTAAATGTCATAGGTTGTCTTCTTTTTGGTTTGTCTAGTGTTCAATGGGAAGGGTATTGTTCTTATTGATTGTATGACTGTTTGAAAATAATGAACTCCTAGGATCCCTTTTATCATACTTGACATTTTGGGAAACTTTGTCTTAGTGTCATCTTAAATGGGAGTAAACATGATTGTTATTTAATCAAAGTCAGCAGGGAAATTCTAAGGAGCTATAATATCATTCTCTGGTGAAGTTGAAAACCATGATGGCATGATGGATTACATAGCTATGTGATTGCAACTGCACTTTACTTGACCACTTACAATCTGATTTTTCCAAGCAACGGTCGTTTTTCCTGCAAAGTTCCATCACTTGTGAGCACTTGATATTTCAGCACCTACTGCCAAAGGTTTTTTATATTTCTTTACTCCTTTGCTTGACTGGTTTTCTTGCTAGTTTTCTCCAATGGGTCATTGATTTCAAAAATCCTCATTTTCTTGTTTGTGTGTCAAGAATCAAAGGCATGCATGAGACTTTGTGTTGAGACAAGGTTTAACTTAAGCCTTTATTCTCACAGTTAAACCTTAATCTGGGTGAGGGACCTGTGTCACTTGGGACACATTGCTCAACAAAACTCAGGTCATTATTCCCATTCTTCTATCTTATGTGGATATCAGTATAAATTATGTTGTATATCTTTACTGCACCACTTTATTTCTTTGGTTATCCCTAATGTGAAAAATGGTCCTTATACTATAGTTGAATTCCCCCCCTCACCCACATCGGTCACTTTGAAAGTATAAAATTCCACCGAGTATTCCCTCCTGTCACGCGGGTGATCCCATTGTTCTACATGCTTTGGAAGGAATTTCCCCTCCAACGCCAATAATATTGACCCAAAAATCTTCTCTAGGCTCAACATGGTGTTTTACACAATCATTACTCCACAAACGTCCCTTGGTGCTATGGTTCCAGTCGAAGACAGTGGTGGGGGTCATAGTTACTATGGACTTTTCCCTTGAAAGAGTATCATTTGGATACCTTCAGGGGGTTTTTAACCCTCCCATGTAATTTCTTTCTCATGTCAATACTATTCAGTTCAGGTTTCATGAGCTAAGCATGTAGTTTACAAGAATTTTAACGTTGGCCCCCTTCACCTGTCACTAGGCGAGTCCCTTGGGGACGGGGACCTTTCGCAAAGGATAAGATGAAATATGGTAACCATTCGGGAAAAAAAATGCTTCCATGTTGTAGGTATCAGTACAATATTTCCAATGAGCTATCATGAGCCCGATTATGAGTATGTATGGCCCCGTATGGAGGACGCAAAGTTAGTGTCACCCGAATGGCCAAAACCAATGGTTGTGATTTCCTGGTCTGATCCTGTTCAAATTCTTGTTTCAAAAGGAAAATAAAATCCATAAATGGTTTAGTTAAATGAAATACCTTTCCAATGGTATATCCAATGCTTGGTTTCGATCCCCGGTTGGTAAGAACGAGCTTTCGCAAGTTCATGACAAATTTCGGACACCAAATTGGTTGCAGTGCTTCAGGGTTTAAAAATTGTTGGTAAAGAGTTTTAAATCAGAGATTAAGTGATTTCACACTGTAATAGACTCAGATACCTTTACAACGGCTCCTCATTTTCCACATTCTGACCTCATATGGCCCGATTAGAGTTGTCACAAGTTGGTCAATTATTTCGGGCAAAGGGGGGAAACCATCTTGCATAGCAAGGTTTCATGACAACTAAAAACATCATTAATGGCCCCAACACACCAATCTATGTCCACCTCATCGAATTACTTGTCGATACCTTTCCGATGGCATCTCATTTTCCTCGATTGGATAGTGTATGGCGATTTGGCACCTTTCATAAGATTGGGTGTCATGTGGGCCCACCAACAAGCCAGGGGTTTTGGGCCAGTAATTGTTCCGAGCTGAAATTGAGGGTTGAGGTGGAATTATTTCAAATTGGTGACAGTATATTCTTGACGAGATCATCAAGACCTTTCCAATGACATGACCTACGTCCAATTCTGACTATGTCTCACTTGGAAACCTTTTTGGGGCTAAGTCAATAGTAGCAAGGTCAAAGTCAAAGTCAAAGTCAAACTTTGACTTGCACATGAATATTAAAAAATAATTGGAAAAATTGAGGAGGGGACACACAGCCTCCCTCATGCAATATTGGTAAATTAGGTTTTTTTGAAAATTTGAAAATACAAACCCCCCCCCTCTCCCCTTTCTCAAGTCATTTTGGCATTTTGGCCAAGGGGAGGGGGAGCTCTGCAATAGGCTTCCATGGCAGCAGAAGGAGGTCTCCTGGAATCAGGTCCAACTATGCATTGGGAAGACAATTGAAACCATGCAACAGTCTTTATACATTGAGACAAGTAAACTCCCATCAATCCCATTTCAATGGAAAAAGGCTTGTTGGTTGTGGTGAAATTCATGCATAAAAGAGTGTTATTTCTGCCTTCAGGATGATTGTCCCAGTGTTGGTTCAGATTTCAAGTTGTTTGTTGGTTCAGATGTCATGTTTGTTGGTTCATGTTTCCTAGTTGGTGAATTCAATTATTTTTTTGTGTGTAGAGGATTCAAAGGGGAGGGGATTCGAACCCCTCTTGGGCACTAGGCCCAAGCCTCCATGGCCCCTTTAGATATTTAAATTTCTAAGTTGGGCTGAAGTTGCAGGCCTGTGCATGGACATTTTCAGGCCCTGGGATTTGAACCGTAGCCCCATCCCTTTTCCTTTGCTCAGAAAGACCCAGGAATGGCCCATAAATTGAATAGGAAGGGAGGGGGTTTGAACCCATGACCTCTCGTTCCTAAACTATGGGAAAAACCCACTTTGTCAAAAACATATCAAAAATAATTATTTGGTGGTGGTTGGCCACCCATCCACCACCCGGGAGCCACCACCGCCACCTCTGCAATTCTCCATACCCCATCCCCTCATCCGAGCTCTCTCTCCTCCTCCTTCACCTCGACCCTCATCCCCATATCTCATAAATCCTCCACCTCCTCCTCCATGTGCTCGCCATATATGAATTATTATTCCATGGGTGTATTTTTTATGAATGTTAATGGATTATGCTATTGAATGTGGTAACACCATATATTATCACCATGTGCTTGTGTTGCTTGGTTGTTGAGGACTAGTTGCAGGTATATTTCTTTGGGTCAAGTGCTCAAATATGGACTTCATCGAACATCTAGATGAGGTAGGTCTTTTATCTTGTCTTGTTAGCATATTTTCTTATATAGCATACTTGAGAATAGAGTGGAATTCTACAGCCATTTCCATCTGTTGTGGTTTACCCCTAGCCATAGAGAGATTTTACTCATAACATAGATAAAGGATTAAACTTATGAATTTTCATTACAACTTGTCATGGGCCTTTTTCACATTAACTTTTAAAAAATGGAAGCTAATTTCTAAATTTGGATCCTATGAAGAACCTGTTGAAATAATGTAACTGCGAAGAGCATTATTATTATTATTTTATTATTGGATTAAATCCCCATTGCGGATTAATCATGTCATTAT
>SNQJ01S0149536.1:0-23150 GCA_010110895.2 Picea sitchensis | reverse complement strand
AGGCTAGCGCCTCACTTCAAACACACAACTCACTTGCTCATTTCTCTTATGAGGCAAGCTGCAATTACCAGAGAGAGGAGAAGAAGAGTGGTGCATCTCTTGGGGAGGAATTTCTATATTGGTTTGAGTTATCTCTTGAACATTGTATAAGCTATTTATGATAAGGAAGTTTTGTTGGGTTTTCTTCCTCTAGAGGGTTTCCCAGGATAAATGTTGTGTCTCTTGTGAATGTGTATTTCTCAGTGATATTTTTCTTATGATGCTATTATCTATTGAAATGCAAAGAACTATAATAATGGCATAAACATTAATAGAACTTCTCCAATCGTTATGATTAGCTAAAACAATAACCATGTGACTAAACTATATAGGAACCACTCTTTTCAAACTAGAACATATATCGTTGTTCAAAGTTAATGGAACTTTCCCAAGTAAGTCTTTAGTATAAGGTGATCGCAGTGAAACCCCAAATTATTTATGCACAAAGTAAGTCACAATAATGATAATGTTGCACCGTACGATTGGGGTTGGGATGAGAATTTACATCGTGATGCATACTTCATTTTGGTTGAGGAACTAATTTCTCAAATAATAGGGAGAGGTGGAATGTAAAAAATGATTACAAGACAAATATTTCTAGGGAAGTGCTTATAATCCCTATGAAATATACCCTTGCTAAGATTGGTGGGGTGAAGGGGAAGAACTTCTCCCAAGGATAAGGAATGATGAATTTTGTATGACACATACCCATCCATGTGTAGGTAGGTCATCTCCATTTGGTAGTGTTCAAATACAAAGAATGACGAGCATGGGTGAGGGAAGGAATGAGTTTGAAGAGAGACAATAGAGATAAGGCCAATGGCCCAAGGAAGTTTTTTAATCTCATAGGAAACTATTCACCCCTATTTAACAAATGAAGACCTTAATTGTGTCAGACAGGTCTGCCTATAATGAAAGCAAGAGTTTAATGTTCTAAATGGGTGGGATCCTAAATAATTCCATAATTATACAAGGACTAGAGTTCACAACTAAATAGAATGATGGGATCTAATCTCATCTCCTCCTATTTATTTATTCCAATACATTTATAAAAACACACACTATTTATTTTAGTCATTGTGGAAAGTAGAGGATTTTGTCCCTTATTTTAAATATAATCGTTGTCTACCTCCCTTGGATAAGTAAACAAGGATGACTTGGATCATGATTTCTCTTTGAGAATGGTTGGATGGAGTGTGCTTTGAACACTCAATCCACAATACTCTCTTATCATCAATGATTATTCTTTTCACATCATGTAATCACTTCGATAGATGCAGAACCGGTTGTTTCTAAGAGATCAACTAACAATGTGCTAACCAAAGTTGGAATTGGCATTGGATGAATGGGACATGATACAATGTGATGGATCATCATCTAGTAGTCCATTATTACATGATCATTGAATCAAGTTGAGTTGGTGTAGAATATCATATTTTATTTCTATTTCTTATTTGAATCCCTACCTTGTACATTCCCTCACTACCTTCTCCTCCCCGCAGGGACATTTGCATTATGGTTTGGTATGGTCAATATGAGTGTGTTTAGAGTTATAAATGCATTTTTTTTTTATGCATGCATGTTTCTATGAGTCATATGTGTATCCTCTATGTGTTTTTTATAATGGGTTTGTCTTGTGTGACACTAATAGGTGGAGATAGGAAACTATGGAAAGGACTTCATTTTCTCCCCCATATCTCTTCATCTATGTTAAATACCTTGTTGATCACTCCTCATCCATGTGTATATTGTTTCAATGATTGCGCTCTCTCCATCCTCCAATGATTCTCTCTAATTAAACAACGTGCACTCTCACTATCCAGACCATCATCTTCTACTAGGATTTTAATTCTTCACTTCCATTTTGTCCATGTGTTTAGGATTTAGGGAATTTTACTTGTGCTTCCTCCATAAACTCTCTAAAAGTCCCGAAATCCAATCCTTTTCTACCATGTATCCTCTAATTAGTGTTCATTGTTTTCCTTTTTCCTCCATTCATGTGGCATCCATATATCTTATCTTTGTAAACCTTTTACTACTAGCACATTCTATTAGGTCCCAATCCACCTTAGTGATATTCACTCAACGATCGTTAACCTACAATCTACCTTGTGCCCATTCTCATCATCTCAATAATGGCCCTACTTTAATGCCATTCACCACACCTTCTACATATATTAGGTTCTATTAGGTCCATTGATACCCCATGCCTCTCACAACTCATACTTTGTCTTGTCTTGTTCCAATAATTTTGCACCCATGTGGTGACCTCCAAAGGATTTTATCCCCAATGTGTCCTCCACATCAACATCATATCAATATGCCAAAGTATCCTTGTATTCTTAATCCTAGTATACTTTGGGCTTTTTTTCTCTAAAATTATTCTCTTGCCCTTAAAAAATTCACCATTCTTATAGTTATCTCTAGACGATCCTCTCACACTTATCATTTGTCTCAACCTCCAAGCCATCCTTTGTTTTCATACTTGTGCCATCCTAGGTGTTATGAAACTTTGTCTTGTCAGAGTACCTCCAATTCTCTTTCATTAAAGTCCTGAGGTTAATTAAAAATCACATCCCCGTGCTTAGGTGTCATACCCTCATCTCATTGACATTGAAATTCTTCATCTTCAAATTTTTTCTCTCTCCTTGTACTCATCCTCTGATCATCACTTTTACCACGCATTTTTCCTCGCCAAACTGGTCTTCATAACATCCACCAAATATATTTTGTACTAGATATGCCACTCACTCTTACAACATCTACCCAATATGCCATTATCCAAGTCATCTAAATTTCTCTTCCTTTTTAGAGTCTTGACTCACTCAACAATGTTCACTCTTATTTTCTCTTCCTAAACTTTTCATTCTTTTGTGATCTTTTCCATCTTCTTCAATTTTCTAACTCCTTCATCTTCATTCTCTTGGAAACACTATCCTCTTTCTACATCACATTCCTTAAGTTCTCATCTTCCTTGTCCCAAAGTTGTTACCAACTCTGATACAATTGATGCAGTGGACCATGGTAGAGAAAAAACTCATACCAACTTAATTAACGATGAACAAACTTTCATACTAGCATTGCTTTATGTAACTCACCTTCCCAACCTTTAAGGAATCAATGTTTCTCTTGGAGTACTACTCAATGGTCTTTCAAAAAAAAATTCAACCATGGGACTTGGGGGCTATCTTATTTTAACAATAAAACCTACATTCAAAGGTCAATACAATAACCAAATTACTCGTACACACTAAAGAACTCTTTTCACTTTCCTACAACACTAAATACATTCATAAGCATATATACAAACACATAGTCATTCACAACAATAAAAATACAAATTACATAAGTCAAGCACTCATCCTTTAAACTCAACCACTCAAATTTTATTTAGTTCTAACTATATTCCAATCTTCTACACTAATTTTTGGCTCCATCTACCACCACCAAAACTAAATGATGCCAAGTCAAAGGCCATAGTATCTTGCAAAGGCTCTAAGGTTGTTCCCCAATATTCAGTTGTCAACCTCTATCTCTTTGCACCTTCTATTATTTAACTTTCCTTTCCTGTAACAATGAATCATGGTTATTTGCTTCCTTGTTTTTTTTGTCTCATTTTGCAATTGCTCAAAATGCTCCATCTTCTACCCCTATGTCTCTTTATATGTGTCACTAACTTGTTGGTTGTTCCCCATCCATGTGTTTATTTTTGCAATGTTACCCCTCTCTTCACCCCCTAATAACATTCTCTAATCAAACACACTACATCCTCAATGTTATTGGGACCATCCTATTGTGGGGATGTACATTTCACTTCAATTTCATCCAATTTTTGATCTAGCATATTTCAGGAAGTTTCCTTATGTTTCCTCTATGAACTCTCTAAAACTCTTGAACTTTGATCATTTTTGGCCATGTGTCCTTTTCTTACCATTCATCATTTTATTTTGGCCTCATTCATGCCATTCCATATCTCTTATCTTTGTAAACCCATTACCACTACCACATTCTCTCAGGTCCCAATTTAGCTCTGCAATCCTTCAATTAATGACCAATGCCCCATGAATATATGATCTGCCCTCGGCCCTTCAGTTCCACTTGAAGGCTATAAATGGGCCAATCCTGAGCTATGGAAAGGAGGAGAAAGAATTCAACTTTGAGAGCAAAGTTACTCTAGAGGAATTATTCACTTCATATTGAGTTTGCATCCCTTTGTCCTTTAAGTCTGAACACATTGTTCAACCCCCAAGCTCTTCCCTTATTGAGTGAGAACTCCATTGTCTCTCTTATATGAGATTGAATTTTGTGGAGGATTGAAGTGGTGGAGGCCCAACTGGAAGGAACTTAGTTTCTTGGTTATGAACCATGCCGACACAGAAGTCTGTAACTTATTCACTTCTACTAATTATATCTTAATAGAAATACTCTTTTCTCATCCAATTGATATCTTAAAATATATGAATTATTATTCCATGGGCGTATTTGTTATGAATGTTAATGGATTATTCTATTGAATGTGTTAACACCATATATTATCACCATATGCTTGCGTTTCTTGGTTGTCGAGGACTAGTTGCAGGTATATTGCTTTGGGTCAAGTGCTCAACGATGGACTTCATCGAACATCTAGACGAGGTAGGCCTTTTATCTTGTCTTTTTAGCATATTTGTTTATATATCATACTTGAGAATATAGTGGATTTCTGCAGTCATTTATGTATGTCGTGGTTTACCCCTATCCATAGAGATATTTTCCTCGTAACAGAATTGGTGACCATACTGGGGATTGAATCTTCTTTTTGTGGGGTTTGGAGTGGTTTTCTCCTTAGATTTATCTCGTTTGTATTGATTTTCTTGTCATATGATTTCTTGACAACCTTTGTTTGCTCTGGGTCTGAGTCTTTTAGCCTTCTGCTTAGCCTAGTTGTGTTTTTGACACACATACGTGGTTTTTTTCTTGACAATAGTGTATATACGCGTGTTGTCTTTCTGCAAGATGCGTACATACACGTTCTTCTCTTGAACAATCACGTGCATCAACCTCTTTTGATTTTTTGTTGGGTTTGGTGGTTGTTGGGTAGGTTTTGATGACTGATGAGTCTTCTTGGGTCTCTGTAGTGACTGTTAAGTGTCTGTGGAATGACAGGAAACCTGTCTTTGGTTGAATTTTTGGGTGGTGCCTTTCTCGTCATATTTTCATTTTGATTGTCCTTGTACATTGGGTTGGGTGTTTTTCTCCTTGGTATCCTACTTGGGTAGTCTCTATCTATACACAGTAGAGTCTTTATATCAATTTGTTATTCATTCCTTGCATTTTCGTTTTCCTTATATTGAAAATACAAAAATATTAGGAATTTTACATTGATTGGCATTTTGATCTTTTGAGTCTTTGTCATTTATCTTAGTACATGTAAAGAAAGATTGCATTTGTTATTTAGAGTTGGAGTATTGAATTGAAAATTGCATTTTTTCAGAAGCATATCATTTATTGAAAATTGAAGTTAGGACTTTGCATTATATTCATATTTACTTTACTTGCTGAGTCATAACATCACTAGTTTCACGACCACACCTTTTGATTAAGAATGACCATTAAAATTAACGCTATAATTTAAAATTGATTAGTAAAGATTTTATTTACTAGGGTACAAAAACTAGTTTAGGATTTAGTGCCTTGGAATAGGATTTTGTGAGTAAACTTCTCCAAGGAAATTAAATCAACATATATGTTTGACTAAGGGAGTGGAGAAATCCATTGTGTAATTAGTAAGATCAGGAGGCTCCTCTCACACTAGAATTAATCATGAGGTCGCGCAAGGTCAGTTGAAGGGATATCCCCCGATACCTTCTTAGCACCGGGGATATTTCTGGGGATCCATTCGTATCTGGGGATCTTGTTAATGCCCTTACCTCCATGAGAGGCAATGATTTCAAGGTTTCGAGCTTTTCTACCCTGCCCATACGGTGGACCTGACTTACAACTGCTCACTTGTGCATTGATTATACTATGGTTTATTAGTTGCTTGACTTAGGTGCCACATAGGTTACTTGCAGGGGTTATTCTGTAAGTACCCTGGGTCAAATAGTGGTCAGACAACACACACCCTTTATGGAGGATTACCTCTCAAAGAAACATGTTGTTGTAAAACCTGTCCAAAACAAGGCATTAATTCGGCAATATACGCCATTGTTCTGGTAATGGCCAGCGTGGATGCCAGATTCTTAGGTTTCATTATAAAGTATAAAAAAGCACCCTTTATGAGCATTTTCAATGCAAATCCGTCGAAATTGCAGAAATCAGATTTAGCAATTTCGAAAAAACCAACAATGTAGGTATGTCATCCTAGCGATTTCATGCGACAAAAAAATAGATGTCATATTTCCGTCTAAAATTGTCCGTTATGGCTCTCCTTTCTGCGGGATTTCCATCCAAATTTGAAACGTTATCTCCATCGAAAATTGTTGGTTTGCTTTGCGTTGAAGGACAAAGTTTTCAGGAACCATAATTCTAAGGAAATAATTAGTTCAATCAAGGAACCAGAAAGCACTTAGGAACTACAATTCTAAGGAAATAATTAGTTCAAATCCCTTCCCATGATCATATTTCCATTTTGGATTTGAAAATTTTTCAATGTTGTAGAACATCGGTTCTTTTAAAATGAGGAAAACAAAATATTAGAGGAGTTTTAATGGATTAATTGAGCACTTCGATATGTCAACTCACATCATTATGAAAACATGCATAACTCTGAATGGAAGTACAATTAGTTGATGTGATAATAGAAAAACACCTCAATTGGGTGTTAGTTGTTGTTTTGTAGAAGGCATGCCTTATGAGCTTGTCATTGACATGTACAATTTTTGATGGACCAAACACAATTTGATAGATATCAAAAACACATAATCAACATGTAAATTCCAATTCCAAATAGGTTATTTAAAGTGGTCCTTAGTTTCATTCCCTTCATTTAACATCCATATTCTATATGGAGTAGTCGAAGCTTTTTGTGTTTTAAGTTCATTTTTCACCCTTTAGCATAGTTATTTGAATAATGATTCAAAATTAAATGATGGAAAATCAAAAGAGCATAAACTATTTGGAAAAAGAATGTACCTGAGGTAGTGGCCTCTTATTATGATCTAATTGTTAGTATTACCCATCCAATCATGATTTTTAGTTAACATCTTGTTGTTCATGTACTTACAAACATGTGCAATAAGATCAATAACCATAAAAAATGGAGTAGTCCCGACTTTTTGTGTTTTAAGTTCATTGTTTACCCTTTAGCATAGTTATTTGAATAATGATTCAAAATTTAATGATGGAAAATCAAGAGAGCATAAACTATATGGAAAAATAATGTACCTCAATTAGTGGTCTCTTATTATGATCTAATTGTTAGTATTACCCATCGAATCATGTTTTCTACACCACTATTAGTTAACACCTTGTTGTTCATGATGTACTTACAAACTTGTGCAATAATATCAACAACCAAAAATGGATAAGGCATCACACAAAACCCTAAGGCATTTGCACAAAAAAAAATTAAACTAAAATACAGTGCTTTACCAGAGGCTCACTCAACAATCTTGGTGCATTCATTCTATGGTTATTAAGGGTGTCCTATACAACGGAATTGTGAATAGCTCAACCAACTTGATTTTGTTATTCAAATACACTTCTTTTGACTTTAATTTGCAGTTTTGAATTTGTGTTATTCAAATCTTTTATTGTTTTTGAAATTTTTCTAGTTAAAATTTTGGATGTTAAACAGTGAAGAAAAAAATTTAAACTTTTGGATGTTAATCAGTGAAGAATTTTTTTTGAACTTTTAGATTATTTTTTTATATGTTCTTCTACTTTTATTATGTATAATTAAATTTGTGCACTCCATATTTGAGAAGTCCATCCTTGGTTTTTGTTACCACCTTCACCCTTGCCATTGTTGTTACCCTATTACCTACTTACCCATCATGATTCAAAATGCTATTCCTTATTTTCCATGACTAATAATATGCAACTCTATAACAAAGAAATTAAATAATTACATGTTGTATAGGTTTGAGATATATATGAGATAACGTATATAAGATTCCAAGTCTCACAAGAGTAATTTTATGGAGCATAGTACTATTGTTTTATCTTGTCATCTTTTTCTATGCCCGAGGAGGAACCCAAAATTTCTTTGAAAATTTGAAAAGTAACGTATATAAAGACCCAGTTTAATTAAATTTTGGTGTAACGTATATAAGATTCCAGGTCTCATAGGAGTAATTTTCTGGAGCATAGTACTATGGAAAGCCTTATCCACCATGCACTAAGCTAATGATTGGCTTAGTGCATGGTTCCCTAGGTGAATAAAAGTACTCATGCAGTCATGATGCAGGTGAATGGTTTCATGGATGATGGTGAGCATCCATCCAATGCTATCGCACTATCCCCCATACGCTTTGGACACGTTAATTACCAATCATCACCACAGCCAGAGACTTGACATGGATTAGCTGGCAGTGAATTCATTGTGGCATGCCATTCATTGCAATTAAACCCGTCTACCTGTTGGTAAGGATAAGCTCACCGAAGAAGCTCAATGTCAACAAAGCTTGAATTGGAACAGAGAATTACTTACTAAGAACCGATAATTACTTACCAAGTGTCGAGAAATTCAGGAAATTCAAATTATCTCAGGAATTTTACCAATAGAGCTCGTCGATTATCTCGTATTCTTTTTTATTCAAATTCCTGTGATTCTTTGTCTTGCCGCAATTGATGTCGTTTTTATTTAAATCAAAATAGTGTTGTTTTATAAGAAATATATTCTAGTTGATAGTGTTCTCTCTATAGACCTCCCACCATTTTCTCAGTCTCTTGGAAGTTTTTCTAGGCACTTGGGTTACGATTTTCTTCCACCTGTTATGATTTTCTTCCACCTGTTACACTATAAAAATGATTGTGATGAATGGCCCATGCATCCCTAAGGAAATTTCTATGATCTTGTACCTTGTCATTTGACCCTAGAGAATTCCTTGGAAAACCATGAGAACCATACTTCATGTTACAAATGCATTTGAAATGACCATTGTTATATCACATATTGCATGTGTGATTCCATAAATTTTACAAGGAAATTGTACTAGGACTAGACACGGGAAACAGTGACCTGTGAATGGGGCCAATGTTGAAATTTTTTCAAATTGTTTCTATATGCATTGAAATTTGACATGGATAGACTATTTGCATGCCTTAACGATATGGGAGGGTTTATAGACTCAAATTTGACTCACACGCCCACTTTATTCCATAATAAATTCATCATGTAAACCATAAACCCTAATTTAGTGGAGTCATCGATTTGTCGAGTTTTAGTGTTCCCAATGAATGGATGCATTGTTGTTGACATGGAATGGGACAACACGTGTACCTTCTTAATTTTCTTCCTTCACTCGATGTGGGCCTGGTCATTCCTAGCCTTGAATTGAAAGTTACCTCTAGTCTTAGTCATCACCCTTCATGACACTTGTCACCAAATGATTAGATCACAAGGTTGGAGGCATATGGACATTGGGATGAGGCTCTATAACCCTATAGTAACAAGAGACATTAATTGAACTTTGACTAGATTGAAAGGTGCGTGCAATTGAAAATACTAACAACCCAAAACTAAAAGGGATCAATACATAGAATGTCAATGAGAGGTGATCTAGTGGTGTGTAGGAAGAGGCCTAGCACCTTTAAAATTATCATTCTCCAAATATTTTATTCGAATTTTACAAGGAAATTGTACTAGTACTAGACACGCGAAACAATGACCTGTGAATGGGGCCAACATTGAAATTTTTTCACATTGTTTTTGTATGCATTGAAATTTGACATGGATAGACTATTCGCATGCCTTAATGATATGGGAGGGTTTCTCGACTCGAATTTGACTCACACACCCACTTTCTTCCATCATCAATTTATCACGTAAAACATAAACCCTAATTTAGTGGAGTCATCGATTTGTCAAGTTTTAGTGTTCCCAATGAATGGATGCATTGTTGTTGACATGGAATGGGACAACACATGTACCTTCTTAATTTTCTTCCTTCACTTGATGTGGGCCTGGTCATTCCTAGCCTTGAATTGAAAGTTACCGCTAGTCTTATTCATCACCCTTCATGACACTTGTCACCAAAGTATTAGATCACAAGGTTGGAGGCATATAGGCATTGGGATGAGGCTTTATAACCCTACAGTAACAAGATACATTAATTGAAATTTGACTACATTGAAAGGTGCATGCAATTGAAAATACTAACAACCCAAAACTAAAAGGGATCAATACACAGACTGTCAATGAGAGGTGATCTGGTGGTGTGTAGGAAGAGGCCTAATGCTCAAAATTATCATTCTCCAAATATTTTATTCAAATTTTACAAGGAAATTGTACTAGGACTAGACACGGGAAACAATGACCTGTGAATGGGGCCAACGTTGAAATTTTTTCAAACTATTTCTGTATGCATTGAAATTTGACATGGATAGACTATTAGCTTGCCTTAATGATATGGGAGGGTTTCTAGACTCAAATTTGACTCACACACCCACTTTTTTCCATCATCAATTTATCATATAAAACATAAACCCTAATTTAGTGGAGTCATCGATTTGTCAGGTTTTAGTGTTCCCAATGAATGGATGCGTTGTTGTTGACATGGAATGGCACAACACATGTACCTTCTCAATGTTCTTCCTTCACTTGATGTGGGCCTAGTCATTCCTATCCTTCAATTGAAAGCTACCCCTGGTCTTAGTCATCACCCTTCATGACACTTATCACCAAACGATCATTAGATCACAAGGTTGGAGGCATATGGGCATTGGGATGAGGCTTTATAACCCTACAGTAAGAAGAGACATTAATTGAACTTTGACTAGATTTAAAGGTGCATGCAATTGAAAATATTAACAACCCAAAACTAAAAGGGATCAATACACAGGCTGTCAATGAGAGGTGATCTAGCCGTGGTGTGTAGGAAGAGGCCTAGCACCTTCAAAATTATCATTCTCCAAATATTTTATACATATTTTACAAGGAAATTGTACTATGTTGTCCCTTGACCAAGTTTTGAAGATCCTTGGTCAAGTTTGACCTATTTTGGGACATCGACAACTTTTCAAAGGCGGAGCGCAAGTCGAAGCGAAGATCGTGGGATCTCGACCAATTGTTTAGGGATTTTTGGGTTTCGGTCTATGTAATGGGTATGGGGATGTCGGCCCATGGGTTTACCCATGCTTAGGCCCTTTTGTAATATATAAATAGATAGATAGGCGATGTAAGAAGTGTGTTTTGGGCTTGGTACCTTGCTAAGTTCTAAGGCAAGATATGTATCTAAGTGATATTGTGTTAAGTGAAAGTTGTAAATGATGTGTGCATGTTGTGTTGAGAACTTGCAGAGCTAAGTTTGAGTGACTGTAAGAGGTTGTGTAAGGGGTTTTGTGCTATAACCTAGCTCGGGGAAGGAGGATCTAGAGAAGTGCACGCATATCTCTTTTCCTATGCAGAGTAGGATCTTGTGGCTTTGTGCATGTAGAAGATTGACAAAAGACAATAAAAGAGAAGAAGAGTTGGTGGACGTAGCCCGAGGTCGGGGATGAACCACGTATATCCTGTGTTGTGGTTGCATGTTTTGTTATGGTTGTTTTATTGTTAATATGATTAATGCTTAGTGCACTAATGTATGTTTAGATGAATATGATATAATAGCTTAGTGTTGAATAATATGAATGAATGTTAGATCTTACCTATGTGAATATGCTTAGTACTTGAATATATTAGATCTAGATGAATACTGCGATGCTCTATTATTAGGGTTTATCTGTGTTGTAAACTAAGGATGAATACTAATGAACTATAACTGTTAAGTGCTATGTTAAGGTGTTACAATCACATATCTGTGTCCCAGCTAAGGTTGCAAACATTTGAGTCTTGCAACCACCTGATCTAAAAATGAAGAAGACTTGAAATACTTGAAATTATTGCAATGTAAATGTTATGTGTTTAAAGCAAATGGATCAGTTTTGCAACACATAAATTAAAGGATTACTTATGCAAAATACACATAGACAGCAGCATAATCAATGAACATAAGCACATAAACACAGCAATTTGATAAAGGAGTTCACCCCTCTCTTGGGCTACATCTCTTGGTCCAGCTTCCAATGGATCATTATTATTAATTGCTCAAAGTGATCAAAAACATGTCTTACAATGCTCAAAATGACCAACCAACTGCTCCAATGGCTTCAGAGCATCCAAAAACCCCTGTCTGGGCTTTCGACACCTCAATCGGTCGAAAAATGAAGAAGTTAGGCCTCCTGGAAGTCCCCCCTTCAAGCTTGTTGTCTCTGCATCTACAAAACGCACCCTTGTCAAATGAACTTGGCACACACGCAATAAATAGCGTGAAAACCCAGCACCGGGTGCAACCGCGCCAATGGTGCAAACTGTAGGACAGTTATGGGTGCGCCAACCCCTAACCGCCTAGCACCTGGGCACATGGGTCATATGACCTCGCGCTATGGAAAATAGGCTAACCGTTTAACAACCATTTTAACTCCCCCGCTCTGGTCGTGGTCATATGTAATAACCCATATGACCGAGCTCCATACATCTCCACGCCCATGTGAAATGTGGTCACATGCAACCATAGAACCGCGCGATTTCCGTTTGAAAACATGTGTGAACTTCCCCTTGTGCCTTTACACAAAGGCATGGTCGTATACAATAACAATAAGATCGCGGGGTTTTTGTTTAACACTTCCATATGGTCACATACATTATCAACAAGACCGCGGGTCAAGGCTAAGCCCCGATCCGTCCCCCCCGCCATTCATTACATAGTGCAAATTCAAATATAATTAAACACACATATGTAATAAGAAAAAAATGGCGGTGCAACGGTCGGGCAGATATTGTGAAAGCTTATGCGGTGGGGAGGTCCGGGGGTCAAACCCCATGGACTCCAATAATTTTACATACAACAATCAACCAATACTGGGGTGCCATGTGGCAGCCCATGACTGGGCCACGTGGCACCCAATCATTGACCAGAAAATTGTCATGTGTCGACACAGGATTCATCCAATGTCTGCCAACTAGAATCTTCCATGTCACCACATGTACGGTCGTACGGCTCTGCCACGTCATCCTGTACAGACTGTACGGACTGTATAGTCAGCATCATTTTTTTTTGCCTGTTTGACTTTATGAACATATTGCAATATCTCTCACTCCCGATGTCCGTTTGAGATGAAACGAGTTGCGTTGGGTTCGTAATGATGAGGCCTACGCTCTCGTCTGTTTTGAAGCGATTCTGAGCACTTTGAATTTTTGAGCAAAATTTGATCCCCTGATCACCACCCCTGCCTCTACCTTGGGTGAGACTTCATCTACTTCGCAGGTGTCTCCGAAAGGGCTGGTATTTATGGTTTTGTTGGTGCACTATTGAAGCATTGAACCCTGGGTCTGCCCCTGTGCCAACAAATGGTTCCATTGTCGGGACCTGAAACTGTGATTGCTGGGAACGGAAGAAAAGAGAAAGCTTTGTGCATAGATCTATTGCCCTGGTGCACAATATTCTACTTGACTGGTAAATCTTTGTGCTAAGAAAATAATTCTGATCTGAAGAAAAAAGGTAAGATCTAGAAGCTTTGTGCTTTGATAAAGGTAAGAACAATGAAATTTTTTTTTTTTTAAATAAGATAAGTGGAAATTTTTGTTTCGAAAGTATGGATCTAGGTATGTTTGATAAATTTTGTCATAATCTAAAAATTAGGGCACAACTATATGGAAGAATATTTGATATGAGTAGATCTGATAAAACTAATGAAAGATATGTTATTCCTATGCATAGAAAGAATGTTTTGACTAACAAATGGATGCAGGATCCTAGACAAAAAGATTTGTAGGTTAGCTACCATGATCCTAGTGCACAGTACAAAAAAGGTTGGGAATCATTTCAAGAAAAAGAGGATTAACTCTTTGTTACAGTTGCAGAAGACCGAGACATCTTGCTAAGCAATGCCCTGATAGAAGACCTGGTTTTCTTTTTTGTAAAGCTATGGACCATGAAGTTTTGGATTTCCCTAGAATGATTTCTAAGCTTGAAAGATTGAATACGAGAAAAGAAAACCCTAATTAAGGTCAAGAAATTGAGACCATAGCAGAACCCCAAAAAGAATCAGAGAATGTATTACTACAAATGAAAGAAACCATGAATGATCACAGAAATGTCAACTTATCAGAGATCCTCAAAGAAAAAGAGTGCATAGAAACAAGAATAGGAGACTTTGACATAGACTGTGTTCTGGATGAGGAAACAAAGGTGAATATCATGACAAAAAGAACTTGGGAAACTTTGGGAAAGCCTGCTATGAGTCCTTCATTAGGAGGAATAGGATTATTTAGAGGAAAGTTGATAACCCTATGTGGAAGGCTTACCCAGATCTCTATGAGTGCTCATGGAACTTTGACAGAGGAATATTTTGAGGTTATTAAATTTATTGAGAACAGCGCCCCATTTGCTATGTTACTAGGAAAAACCTAGATTGGGAAGGATTAGACTAGAAGAAACGAAGAGGAATCCCTAGAACAGAAGAAACAAGAACTAAGAGACTTCATGAAGAAGAGGATAACACACTTACTAAAAGAAAAAGAGGACCAGTCGAAGCTACTGAGGACCAACAATCCGGATGTCGAAGATGAAAGAACCCAAGAAGACTTACAATATATGTCTGTACAACAGAATAGAGTACCTACACCAAACAAAGAATAAGTACTACCCTCTAACCCTATGAAAGAAACTCAATAGTGTGAAGTTACTATGTTGGGTTTAGATAAGAATTAGAATGGAAAGAGGAATACTGAGATGAAGATCACAAGGAAGAAGGCTAGAAAGATTAGTAAAAAGAGAGAAAAACTAGAAAAGTTGCAGGAGGTTCCAGAGGGAACTTCGCAGAAGGAAGGATTGAAAAACTAGAACTCCATTGGGATATCAGAACAACGCAGAATGACACTATGCCATGGTGAAGCAATATAACCGTTGGAGGCATTATAACCGTTAGACCGATGCTCCTGAACGGTTAGAACAACAGTTATGACCAGAAATCTCTCCATCAGACCGTTGGGACCGCGCCACAATGGACAAAACCACATTGATGAAGGCCTCTCGTCCATTGGAGAGACCCATTACATCGTTGTCTACTTATTCCATCAACTGTTGCACCAAGAACACTTTTGTGAATTGTATCCGAGCCAACTCATTGCTACCGCACTGTGTTTACTAAGATCGACACCTACTCTATTGCATTAAGTATTCATTCATCAACCTGAGTTATCTGATATTGAGAATGCATGTTGAACGAACTCAGTGCCATAGATAATTCTGTAGAATAAGTTCTAATCGATTTAATGGCCGAAAATTAATGTCTGCAGAGATTCAAGCCTCATCGACGAGAGGAGTGAAAGCCTCTTCATCGAATGCTCATGGATCCGGACCATCCCGAGCTACAACCGACAAAATAACCAAGCATCAAGATGACTTGGAGAACGCAAAGTTAATCCTGACTATCCTACCCGACTACATCCCGCCTCTGGCTGGCGCGGTGAGTTGTGACAGTGTCCCCAGAGACTTCGATTACATTCTAGTTACTATGTACCTTTCGAAGGGGATACGTACAGTTCGACCACAGTTGGATAAGATCATGGCATTAAAATTCAGTGACGTCATCCTAGGGGATCGCAAGAACCACAGTATGCTCGCTCCTCACAGTTATTTGACTAGGACAAAGGGGAAGAACTCACGGATAATCCCCCAACCATGGACTATGGACCTCGCACAGTCCATTGTCCTGAACGTAATGAAGATACCGCATTTTGGAAGGCACCAGGAGGTTAATGTGTGCATTAATATCCTGTTGTCGTGCTTCCATGGTAGTTATCTATGGCTAGATAGACGCATCACCGTCGATCCGACGCTAATCCACAGGATCATTGGATTGAGAATGCAGGGACCCGACCCACAATACTTCTACCTAGGAAAGGCTACAGACCGCGCACTGGCATAAAGGATTAAAGATACATATGGCAATGTAGAAAAGGGGACATGAGGCTACAAGGTAGCTTTCATCCAAAATGGTGCAGTGCGCCTGGCCTACCAACTGATCGCAGCAAAGATAGTGAGAATGAACATACCTACGTAGGTCACAGGGTTCGTCATCGACCTCACTGGAAAATGCATGGAAGGACTCCAGATGAACTGGGAAAAGTACTTAGTCAACCAATTAGAATTGGACTATCGCGAAGCTCAGGATCAGGGCTATGAATTCCATTTTAGCTGGCTAATGATCCTCATCGTGTTTACTGCTTGGGAGATGTCAAAAGGTGTGACCTTCCTNGGACATTGAGCCATTCGATCCGCTCGCTGCGAAGTTCACCATGCTCTGGTACTCAAGAGATATGGGGAAACAATGGCAGTCGAATGCGGTATTCCATACATACTATCTCCAGTTAAAGAGGTCTATTGAAGTTGTCCCTCGTATGACGTCGAACACTCTACACCAGTTCAGGCCACTTATGAAGTTTCACAAATATTGACACTTCATTTACATCACTACACATGTAGACGAGAGTAAATAAGAGCTTCAATCATACTATAAGCTCACAGAGGAAGACCTAGAAGAGATAACCAAGAACTGGCCTGCAGAGCTCCTTATCCCTGCTGACCTCGCAGAACTGTCTGACCCTGAACAAATCGGCAACTCAGAGGCCACTCACGAAGAACATGATACACCTGGACCTAGCCGAAGGAAGAAGACTGAAGAGGTACAAAACCTGAGCAGTGCATTAGAAGAAAATGCTTCAGAATCACCTGTACAAGGAGGTTATGATGAAGTAGATAAAGAAGAGACCAATGGAAAAGAAGATCGAGCAGAAGGAGGATGAAGTAACACTGCCTAGGGATCTTGTTGATGAGGCTGATCCCTCCAAGAAAAGGAAGGTTTCCCCCATGAAACCTACTTCCCAGAAGAAGTCCAAACCTACTAAGACTAAGCTGTAGAATATACTCATGCTCGATGACTTTGACTTCATCATCGCATTCATATCAGACTCCTCGCAGAACCTCTTACAGAACACTGAAGCCAAACAAGAAGCCATGTATGATATAATTGAGGAAGAACTCAGAGGGGTACAACAGGCCCTTCACTTCAGCTGCACAGTGTCCATTGCGCCCCCGCCATTAGAAGAACCAGATTTGGGAGAAGAGCCTACCCAACTCCACATAATAGTTTATGTGACCGAAGCTCATCTTTGTCATGCACAAGAAGAAAAATAACAGGCCACAATGGCCCTAAAAAAAGCACAAGATGAAGTGATAGAGCAACGCCGAGTTGTGCAACAAGAGAAGGATGACCTCCAAATGAAGTTCGACAAGGAGAAAGAGAAAATCTAGAAAGAGAAGGAATAGTTTCTTGTGGAGTAGGTTGGAGTAAATGAAGCAGTCAGCAGAGCACTTCGCTCTGTGATAGGCTTAGAGAAAAAGGAGAAAGACTCAGTGGAACATCAAGTAGCGCAACTTGTTGAAGCCATCCAATAGCTTCAATAGAGAATATCAGAATTAGAGCTACAAACAGTGTTGAGCACTCCGCAAGACGTGCAATACCAAAGAGAATCCACTGTCTGGAGCACAGTTGAGAGGATCAGAGCATTAGCTATGGAATGTAAAAAACTTAGCAGTAGAAGTGTGCATACTTATGAGTGACTTACTGAAGACCCTGAATTGAAGACACTGGAGTCACAGCTCCAGGAGGAAAAGAAGCAAGCAGAAATGGTACAGGAATAGTTGAATCTCCTGTCAGCAATTGAGAGGATGAAGTGATCCCAGGAAAAGTGCATTTCTCAGCAGCAGGTCCACACCATTCAAAGAAAAGTCATGGAAGTGACTCATAAGCTCCAACCAATTCAGGACGAGGCTTGCCAAATTTTCAAGGAGATTGAAGGCTGAGGAGAAAAGCTGGAACACGTAGTCACTGCAGTCGAACAGTGCTTAGAGGGGCCTGTCAATGAAGCAGTTATCCAAGAGTTCACCGAGAAGGAGGCCTTGGCGCAGCAACAGGTCGAAGCAGCTCGAGCCAAGCTCGAGGATTTTGAAGTAGAGCTACCCAGATCAGAGTGACTCAGGACAAGTCACAGGTGAGTGTTGGGGGCCTGTTGGCCCTTGACCAAGTTTTGAATATCCTTGGTCAAGTTTGACCTATTTTGGGACTTCGAAAGCCTGTTGAAGGTAGAGCGCAAGTTGAAGTAGAGATCGAGGGATATCGGCCCCTTGTTTAGGGATTTTTGGGTTTCGGGCTATGTAACTGGTATGGGGATGTCAGCCCATGGATTTAACCATGTTTAGGACCTTTTGTAAAATATAAATAGATATATAGGCGATGTAAAAAGTGTGTGTCGGGCTTGGTACCTTGCTAAGTGCTAAGGCAAGATA
This sequence comes from Picea sitchensis, assembly GCA_010110895.2. Classification (NCBI taxonomy): domain Eukaryota; kingdom Viridiplantae; phylum Streptophyta; class Pinopsida; order Pinales; family Pinaceae; genus Picea; species Picea sitchensis. The sequence goes on along the minus strand of SNQJ01S0149536.1, from coordinate 4,578 downwards.
TGTATCTAAGTGATATTGTTCTAAGTGCAAGTTGTAAATGCTTTGTGCATGTTGTGTTGAGAACTTGCAGAGCTAAGTGCAAGTGACTATAAGAGGCTGTGTAAGGGGTTTTTTGCTATAACCTAGCTCGGAGAAGGAGGATCTAGTGAAGTGAACGTAGATATCATGTCCTATCCGGAGTAGGATCTTGTGGCTCTATGCATGTAGAAAATTGACATAAGACAATAAAAGAGAAGAAGAGTTGGTGGACGTAGCCCCACGCCGAGGGTGAACCACATATATCCTGTGTTGTGGTTGCCTATTTTTTTATGGTTGTTTTATTGTTAATATGATTAATTCTTAGTGCACTGATGTATTCTTAAATGAATCTGATATAATAACTTAGTGTTGAATAATATGAATGAATGTTAGATCTGACCTATGTGAATACGCTTAGTACTTGAATACGTTAGATCTAGATGAATACTACGATGCTCTATTATTAGGGTTTATCTGTGTTGTAAACTAAGGCTAAATACTAATGAACTATAAATACTAAGTGCTCTGTTAAGGTGTTACAATCACAGATTTGTGTCCCAGCTAAGGTTGCAGACATCTAAGTCCTGCAACCACCCCTGCCTCTACCTCGAGTGAGAATTCATCTGCTTCATAGGTGTCACCGAAAGGGTCAGTATTTAGGGTTTTTTTGGTGCACTGTTGAAGCATTGAACCCTGGGTGTGCCCCTATGCCAACATACTAGAACTAAACATGGGCAACAGTGACCTGTGAATGGGGCCAACGTCGAAATTTTTTCAAACTATTTTTGTATGCATTGAAATTTGACATGGATAGACTATTCTCATGACTTAACGATATGGGAGGGTTTCTGGACTCAAATTTGACTCACACACCCACTTTCTTCCATCATCAATTCATCATGTAAACCATAAACCATAATTTAGTGGAGTCATCAATTTGTCGGGTTTTAGTGTTCCCAGTGAATGAATGTGTTGTTGTTGACATGGAATGGGACAACAGATGTACCTTCTTAATTTTATTTCTTCACTTGATGTGGGCATGGTCATTCCTAACCTTGAATTGAAAGTTACCCCTAGTCTTAGTCATCACCCTTCATGACAATTGTCACCAAACAATCATTATATCACAAGGTTGGAGGCATATGGGCATTGGGATGAGGCTTTATAACCCTACAGTAACAAAAGACATCAATTTAACTTTGACTAGATTGAAAGGTGCGTGCAATTGAAAATACTAACAACCCAAAACTAAAAGGGATCAATACACAGACTGTCAATGAGAGGTGATCTGGTGGTGTGTAGGAAGAGGCCTAGCACCTTCAAAATTATCATTCTCCAAATATTTTATTCAAATTTTACAAGGAAATTGTACTAGGACTAGACACGGGAAACAATGACCTGTGAATGGGGCCAACGTTTAAATTTTTTCACAATGTTTTTGTATGCATTGAAATTTGACATGGATAGACTACTTGCATGCCTTAACAATATGGGAGGGTTTCTGGACTCAAATTTGACTCACACACTCACTTTATTCCATCATCAATTCATCATGTAAACCATAAACCCTAATTTAGTGGAGTCATCGATTTGTCGGGTTTTAGTGTTCCCAATGAATGGATGCATTGTTTTAGAAATTTTCCACCAACATAGTAGATTATTTAAAGAAAATGTATCTACTTGATCCATGTTATCAAAATTTTGTAGCTTGGAGCAATATAAAGTCTAGAAGTATAAAAAAGCGATTATATTAAACAATATATTAAACTCTCTTTATTTGAATTTTGCATATGAATAAGATTTTTGGCAATTAAATTCAAGGAATTTAGCAAATTTAATTGCCAATGCTTGAAATTGAGATTCAACAAATTTTGATTTTTTTTAAACAAAACACCAAATGTAGTGACTAAGATCCCAATGTATGCAAGAAGAACCAACATGCTCACATTTACACCCATTGTAAGAGATTCCGACTCTTTCTTAATAATGGCTATCATAGCATGACACTATTATGTGGTTAACTTTGATGTGGCTAACTTTGACCCTCATAAATGTCATAGTTTAAAGAAATTCATCTATACTTGCTTATAAATAAGAGGTGTCCATACATAATTTAAATTATTTCTCATAGATCAAGGATGTTGAGGGACCAAATTTTAATAGGATAAAATGGTGGGGGAAGTCATGGTAATCACTTAAAATCAAAACAAATTATTTCTCATTAATATCCAACTACACTTATGTTAGGGTTTCAAAGGAATTTTAGCACATTTCTTTATTGTTACCCTCCTTCTTAGTGGGTTCGAGGGATTCAAACCATTATTGTGATATCCAAAGCATAGGAAGGAGCCCATTTCACACGACCAAGGAGATCATTGTGCACGAGACCAAGGGAGCATGCGACCAAGGGGAGATAGTCTGTGAGGAGAAAGTCACAGGATATAGTCTACGAGGGGATAGTATGCAAGGAGAACATTGAGGAGATAGTCTGCAAGGATCCAGTGAGGAGATAGTCTGCGAGAGAGAGAGATAGTCTGCGAGGAGATAGTGGAGCACGCGGCCAAGGGGAGCACGTGACCAAGGGGAGAACATGACCAAGGGGAGATATTCCGTGAGGAGAAATTTGCAGGAGATAGTCTGTGAGGGGATAGTCTGCGAGGAGAACAGTGAGGAGATATTCTGCGAGGGGATAGTCTGCAAGGAGACAAGGAAGAGATAGTCTGCGAGGGAGAGAGATAGTCTACGAGGAGATAGTAGTTAAGGGAACACGGAGGGCACACACAAGGGCACAAAGAATGGTGAGTACCTCTATTCAAAACAAAGCCACTAGTAGCCAAGAGAAGAGTTGTATTTGTTGGATGTTGTAGATAAAGCTCATTTATATTATTGTCATTAGGCACAAGGTGAGAAACTTGATTTGTTCCCACTAAACCCTATACAAATTATCATTTGAAGCCAGTAAAGGTGAACATTCCGACCTTATTGATTCATTGTGTTTATATATGATGATTTTGTCTTTTTATATGAAGCAAAACTAACCATTGTTCCTAAGGGAACTGAAGGGATGCTAACCTAATATCTCCATGATAAATTTATTAGTATCCAACCAATATTTTTGAAACTACATTAAAACTTCAAGGAAGAGAGGGTTTGGTAAACCTTGTCTCTCATATTGTCTTGAAAACCTAAGTTCATTCTAAGAGAAGAAGTTAAACTATTATGCTAATCCAATTGAAGGACATTGTAAACAAAAAGTGAAATACCTTACAATGACATTGTTGATTAAGGTTGGTTGTCATTGATGTCAACCCTTGAAGAAATCCTTGTAGCATGAAGTTTTGGGTAATGGACCCAATTTTGTTTGATGTAAAGATGACTCATTATTGTCTTTTCATGGTTGATAAGAAGTAAATATGGATGAACTCCAAAGTGGTCCCCTTATGGTGAAATCCCTCACGGGAAGACGCTTTGTGAAGTGAGAGAACCCATGCTTAATTATGGAATAATGAGATGAAGGACAATGAATTTGTCACTGAAACTATCCTAGATGGATAGTGCTTGTCATGCCATTTTCGGTGGTATGTGGAACGTCACATAACTCCTCATGGTTAGAGAGTTATGACCATATGAAGTTGGAGAACCCCTCATGATTCTTATAGAAACCCCCAAGGGTCAAAGTGCTTTGCAAAAGAAATTATTTTAAATGAAGAAGCCTTAAAATAAGGAAAGTGTAAAGAAACATGAAGATATAAATAAGAGGCAAAGCTCACTCATTAAACACACACTTGTACATTTTGTATATATATTTTATTGTGTAAATCTTCTTGTAAATACTTGTGGATATACCTGAAGTGGTAAATGTTTGAGGTAGCACGAAGGGTTGACGATGAAATTCTTGGATTTACAGAAAACCCTATTTTTTGAGGTGTACGCAGGTTGTCTGTGTATAGGGTGCATACAATACACGGGTTGTCTGTGTATAGGGAGCACACATACATAGGTTGGTTGTGTACAAGGTGAGTACATGTTGGTAAAGCCATGGAAACTTGAGAAAATGAAGATGCAAAGGTTCTATATTCTGAGATCAAGCTCTCGGGAAGGTATAAAGTGCTCAGATACATCAAATCCATCCATTGGTTCAAAAAGCATGTCTTATTTCTATGAATAGTTTGATTTTGATGTATGCATGAGAAATGGCAATGGAGATTTGAGGATTCTCCCTAGAGAGACTAGTGGCTACATGGGATCTTCTACATAATTCAGATCTATAGAAATACAGTGTTGGCATATTTATCATTGATACTTCTTGTGAGGAACATATTGTATTTCTTGGCATATGGCTAAGGGTTTTTATGGTACATGGTTGAGATCTTGTATTTGTGTAGTAATTGATGTATTGAGAGACTGATTATCAGAAAGGGGTTGATGACTAATATCATGTGAGGGATATTATATGTTGAAATAATGTAACTGCAAAGAGCATTCTTATTATTATTGATATTTTATTCATTGGATTAAATCCCCATTGTGGATTAATCATGTCATTATTATTATTATTAT
>SNQJ01S0149535.1:12442-23392 GCA_010110895.2 Picea sitchensis | reverse complement strand
AGAATGATTACAATGGGGCTCCAGAGGCCTTTTTAACATTACTTATGAATGCCAAAACCCTAGACATCCAAAAACCTAACCCTAGGAGATGAAACACCAAAATTTATGTGAGCCCCAATGGGTAAGTTGGTACCTCAACTTTCGTGGGTTGTAAATTGTGCATACAACCTCCATTTTAGGCATGTGATAACCCATTGGAAAGGTATTTTTGAGAACTACACATTATGCCCTCAAACTTTGACTATGTCTACAATTTGACTATGGAAAGCCAAAAAACATTGTTTAGGGCCCCAAAACGGCCCTGGAAGAGTACAGAAAGATGTAATGATATGAAAACTTCCAAAATAAGTCAATTGGATTAGGTGGGCATCCACCAATCTGCATCTGGAAGCTATGTAGGGCTTCAAACAACCCCAAAAGTGTAGAACCCACAATTACAAAGAATTATAGAAGAACGTGTTGAACTAAAACAGTTGGAATAGGTGGGTGGCCACCGATATCCACCTGGATCATTATCACTCCAATGTCAAGGAAAACGTGGTATATTCTATTATGCACTAATTATGTTACTAAATGGGTAGTTCATGCTACTGAGAAAGTTGTTGTAGATTTTTTATTTGAGGATATATTTACTCATTTTAGTGTTCCAAGAGAATTTATCACAAATCAAGGTGCTCAATTTACACCAAAACTTTTCCAGACCATTATAGAAAAATACAATATCAAGCATAGGAAGTATTCCCCATACCATCCACAAGCCAATGGGTAGGTGAAATCCACAAACAAAGTTCTTGAATCCATCTTGACCAAAACAATTTAGCTTCACCATCGAGATTGGGAAAGTCGACTTTCAGAGGAACTTTGGGCATATCAGACTACATGGAGGAATACAATCGGACATACACCATATGAGCTAGTATATGGTAAACAAGTTGTGCTCCCTATTAAGTTCCAAATTAAAACTTTCAGGACAACAACAAATCTAGGAATGGATCTTTCAGATGCTCAACAACATAATATAACACAACTCAATGAATTGGATGAGATATGACAGGATGAAATTTAACACACAACCATCATTCAAGGACATATAATGAAATGGCATGACAAGTTCATTAGAAAGAAGAAATTCAAACCAGGTAACTGGGCTCTTTTGTTTGATTCCAAATTTTAAACGAAAACTCAGTACTCGCTGGTTAGGACCATATGAGATGGAAACAGATTTTGATAATGGATCAGTTAAGATCAATACTATTGATGAATATGGAATTTATTTTATGGTAAATGGACATTGATTAAGTTTATATCAAAATCCTTTAAACAACAAAGAATTTGTCCACAATTTTCTACAATAATAAGAAATGAAGATAATGAGTAAGGGAAATCATTCCTATATATAAGAGTGTAGCGGTGAAAACCGGTTTACTGGTGCAACTATGCATGGATTCTATTTGAAAACCAGTGATCTGAAAGACATAATTCAATTCCTTTCAAAATAACTATAGGATTATTTAAAAACTCATGTTCAACGTTTTAGTGTTCTAACCTTTCATTTTTAGCAAGCAGAGTTTCTTTTCCAAATAAGATTGCAAAAAACCAGTTTTCAAATCAGTTTATGCAACATCTAAACAGACAGATTTTTTCTCTTCATTGCTCTAGATTAAAATTTCAGAGACTTTAGAAGTCTTCAAATTTTCAGAATTGCAGTATAGTGTTTTCAGAAATAAAATTTTCAACAGTCTTCAGAATGACCATGAATTTTTTAGTTCCTATTCAAAATTTCAGAATTTGATTCTTAGTATTCTATATCTTCTTTCAGATAGATATGGGGAAAAGGGAAGTTGCATGTCAATTTGGTTCAATTCCAGATATTGTTGTCCAAATGTTTCCACACGAGGATCTCTATATCAAGTTAATTCCTGCAATTTTTAGACTTTGAGTAGTTACAAAGTTTTTCGATAGCTACCGAAATTCCCCTATAAAATTCTTTTTTAAACGGCTAGGTGTTAAATTATTTCCAAATCTAATATGCAGACTATCAACACAGTTATCATGGAATAGATGAAATAATGTCATGCATTCTTTCGTGAAAATAATCATCAACAATTTTGAAATTTAAGACCAGTCTTCAGCAATTCCATATTTCACAACAGTCATTAGCAATTCCAGATTTTACAATAGTCGACAACAATTCTTTATTCATCAAGTAAGGAATCAACATCAACAATAAAAGTTTTCATCAGAGTAAAATTTGGTTCAAAATTCCTCCTCTAGCTTCAAAAAAATGAAAGGTGATTAAAATCACAGATACAAGTAATCAAAGGTAATGACTTTTCAACTAAGTTTGCTATTGGAAGTGTGAAATATGTAAAAGCATTTGGATAAATTATTAGCAAGTCTTTGTATACATTTATCACACCTTATTTTCATAATTTTATGATCTACCTATCAAGCCTCTGATTTAACGCCATTTTCATTGCTAGTTACCCATTTTGACTTATAATAACCCTCCCTTCTACCATATTATCACTCCTTTTGTCATATTTTCTATGCAAATGCCATTTGAGAGCTCAAAAGGTAATTTTGTTGGTTAATTAATGTTTTTCAATTGTTTTTTATGAATTATGGATATTATGAGTTGTTTTATTGCTAATGATGGTTAACCATTCTAGATCGTGTAACTCACAAGGTGATTTTGTAACCCACCTCGTCACTTGGCATATATCGGAGCTTCTAGACTAGGATTGAAGACATGGGTTCTTCTCCTGGATACTTCGACATGCTTCTTAGTTCATCATATCAATTCCATGACAAATGGGGTAGGTGTCATTCTTCAGTCAAAATTTATGATCAACCACACTCAAAACAATGTGTCCAACAAAGGATTTGATCGTGGTCGAGATTGGATATATTCTCATGAATTAACATGTCAGGAGAATATCATCTAAAATGATTTTTGATCATCTAAAATGATTTTTGTCAGAGCAATACCTGAAGATAGAACTGTCTCTATTGTTGTATCTTTCATTATTGTAATCGATGTATCCAAGGCGTGGCACAAGGGATTCATTCTTGAGTTTTCTTGTGTGCTCTTGTGAAATGAATGTATATATAACTAAGCCTATATGGTGTAGAAATCAATCAGCATTACCAGATTATTACTTTAATATTTATGATTATGTATTGTTGAAATTTCAATTTGTTAATACAAAGCGATCCTGCTAATGTTCTGAGACAAATTCCTATGTTTACAATTCGCTCTTAACCTTGTAGTCTTCTAGTATTGTGAAGTCGATTAGGAGGGCCCACCAATTCAATCCACGGTGCAATTTACTTTATGTAGGCTTAGATTTGGAATTGCAGTAAGTTTATATTGTGTTATAGAAAGAATCGGGTTAGTTTGATATCAGAATAATTTATCTATGTTTTCAATTGAATGTTAGATAAATCCTTTTTTTATGAATGTGTGTGTGGATCCTTGTAGATATTAAATATTCCATTGAAGACTGAGAGATAAGTTGTATTTTTTATTATGTCAAGGGAACATTACAGTGGTGACAATGAAAGAATGTGATTTGAGCCATTAAAAATATCATTTCATTAGTCCAATGAACAAGTGATATCTTTCTTGAGTTACAATTTATGTTTTCTTTTGAAACACATGATTGTATCTTTTCATTTGCATTAGTAAACTACAGAAATAAAAGTTTCATTGAAGATATGAGTTAAATATTTGCTTCATAACCAGTTACAAGGACATTTAAAAATAAGATATAAATGGAATTATGTAATATCTGAGCCAACAAAGCATTTCTTTGATCAAGCATCCAGTGAAAGACATACTTTGGTAGTGGTTTTAGTTTTTGTTTTCGGTAATTTAGGATTTAAAGAGTGATTTCTCTTTGGAGCATTAGATTATAACTTAGAAGCTTTCTTGACGAATAGGAACCATTTATGTACTAGACCCTGCAAAAATAATGTCAGTATCTCACAAGATTATGCTCCCAAGATCATAATTAAATGTCAAGAATTCAAGTTTATTAAATTGACTGACATTTTTGGCGCCATTGTCGGGGAGATGCTAAAATGGATTAGCACATCCATGGCCTATTTTTCTTGCATATTTTAAATTTTAGAGTTTGTTCCATGTGATTTCCTTTTTTTCTTAAGTATTGGCATTCTAGATCTGAAGTGGTAGCATGAGTCCATTGTTCCAGTAGTTCTTAAGCTATGTTAGTGTTGCATGAATAGAGTTAGAGACAATAGAGGTAGATTTAGCAGAACATGTAGAGAAGTTACTTCAGATAAAAAGACTCCTTAAAATACTAATTTGCTGGTAGGGAAATCCATAAGAGGAGGACATACAGGTGGCTTAGATCACCAATCGGGAAACAAAGAAGAGTTCAATCCAATCCTACAACTAGTATCTCCACATGTAACATTAGAGTATAGCCTATTCAGAAATAAAAACATGGCAGAAGGAGAATGTGAAGTACATACCAATGAGGGAGGTGAAGTGCATGCAACTGAAGAGGTAAATTTTGGGTTTTCAATTGTGGATCCTAATACAATTGTACATATGAAGAACATCCACCCATCAATTTTACCTCATTTCCATGGTCTGGTAAGTGAAGACCCTGATGCTTTCCTTTTCGAATTTGATATTCTATGTCACAGTTGTGATTATGCCTCTAATGCACAAAAACTAAGGTTGTTCCCCACCACTCTCAAAAATGCATCTCTAAGTTGGTTTATGGGATTGGGGGGGACACAATTAGAACATGGGATCAAAAGCATATAACTTTCCTTGGGAAATATCAAGATTACTGTAAGACTAGGTAATTAAGAGAAGAAATCTTTAAAATGAAACAAAAAGAGGAGGAGAGCTTAGAAGAATATCTTGAGAAATTTGTGTATAATCGTCAAAGATCCAAACAACACAAACTAGAGCCAGAAACCATTAGAACAATTTTTTTAAGAGGTCTATTAGATGAATCTATACATTTTCTCAATTTAATGGGATCTGGTGATGTCTCTCAACTAACCTTTGAATAAATTTGTGATTTATGTAGAAGATATTCTCAGAGCTAAGCAAGATTTAGTAGGGGATCAAGAAGCACTCTTTCCAAATTCACCAAATCTGTGATAAGTGGTGTCACTAGGAATGAATTAGGAAATTTGATAGAAAATTTTAAGACTGGTCTTCTTGGCACTCTTGGCTTACAGTTGGACACTTTGCAAATTAAAAAAACAAGAAGATGAAAATGCATCTCTTTCTATTTTTTTCCCTAGGTGTAAGAAAAAACACCCACTATAACAATGTCCTCTTGATAGTATTAAATTTTTTTCTATTTTTTACGGAGAACATTCCACGGAACATTGTCCCTCCTTACTTAGAATTAAAGAAGTTTATCAAGAAGGAAATCAAACAACGGAAAAATGTTGTATGTTTGCATTGAGGACACCATGGAAACCAAGAACACTAGGTATGTCTTGAAATCTTGCATCTCAATTTACTTGATATTATCCTAGTCAACAATATCCACCACAATACTTGGATCCTACTATTCATTAGCAAGGATGGCCTCAGCAACAGGTCCACAATCGTCCTTGGCAACAGGGATGGAAAGGACCCAGTTATGGGAACATGCCTACCTATTCCTATCCTACACCACCATAACAAGCATACCCTATACCATCACCTCAACAATATTCACAACAATCATATCCTCCACAAATTCAACAACCATATCCCACACAAACACAAAACCAACAAGTTGCACAACCTCAACAATTACAACTCACACAACCCCAAAAATTATAGCTTCCATCCACCCAACCTCCGAGACCCACTCAATTACATACCCAACCAATTCCCAACCCAAATAATATGGTAGCTCGGCTTGTTTACAACATTGAGTTACAACCCTTTCCCACCTATCTAGTCACCCCAATGGAATTACAAGATATTTAACTTAGATCAGCAAAGGTGTTCAATAAATACTCTCCTATAATTGTTGAAGAAGTGTCGGAGGAGGAATATCCTAATCAAATAAACAATGATGTTAAAATAAAGAAAACTTCCCCAAATTTAGAGCTCCCCCAGTCATCCATTTTACCTCCCTATCAGGAAAGGTTAAGCTTAGAAAAACCAATTGTTCACCCTAAATTTGACTTGATTTCTGAATTAAGGAATGTTTGGATCAAAGTTCCTTTATTACAAGCCATTAAAGATATACCAAATTACGATAAAACCATCAAATAACTTTGTTTAAAGAAACCTGGAAGGAAGAAGATAGAACCAACAACAATCTTATTTATTGGAAGATTAGTAGTTCTCATATCAAGACATTTTTTTGTGGAAAAGTATCAAGATCTTGGTAACCTGATTGTTTCAGTACGTATCAATGGTGTTATTGTTCCAAACACTCTCATTGATTTAGGGGCCACAATCAATATAATGACTAGGTATACCATGGAACAATTACAGTTACTTAACCTCTGTCCTACACATATTGTCCTAGAATTAGTAGATCGATTGAAGATTAAACTCAAGGGTGTATTTGATGATGTAAATGTTACCTTAGACTCTTGGGAGTATCATGTTGAATTTATGGTTTTGTAGCCCAAAAATTATTCAAGAGTGCATTCCTTGATCTTAGGAAGACCATGACTGGCCAGAGAAAATGCATTTATTGGTTGTTAGTGCAAGAACATGCTTATTTCTCAAAGTGATTAAGTGAAAAATGTAACTTTGTATCCTCCCGCCAAACCTTCTCATGAGCCTGAAAACACTCTATGGTTAGACAATGATAATAGTGATGAAGAGAATAGTCAACCTATCTTTACAATAGAGCAAATTGTGTAATTTAAAGAATTCACTAAAGATGATCAGATTCATAGTTTTATGGTCAATTCAGTTTTTCTACAAAATTTTGATTCGTTTGATTACATTTTTTGTTCATATTTTCAAGACAATTGTGATCTAAAAGCTTTATCATCATTGTATGATTCTGCACCAACCTTAAGCGCATCAGAATCTCACACTATTCCTGTTGAAATTATTCCAAGCAAATTCTTATATATAGATTCTTAACTTGACAATTCTGAGCAGGAACAAGTAATCAAAATGTTTCAAAGACACAATGATGCATTCACTTGGAGTTATCATGAAACGAGAGGAATTCATCTTGATACTTGTACCCACCATATCTACATCCAAGAGAATGCTCGTCCCATTAGACAACCTCATAGACGAAAAAACCCAGCTTTAAGAGAGATTGTTAAGGAGGAAATACAAAAATTGTTAAATGCAAATTTCATATATCCAGTTTCAAATAGCCAATGGGTCTCACCCCTTGTCATAGTATTGAAACACATACACCGACACTGAGAGGCGGGGGCAAATCAATATCTGGAACTTTTGGCTATTTTTCAAACTTTCATTGATTAACTAAATTAACTGAAAAAGACATATGCAATTCAATTAATTATTCATAAACATGTATAAAATAAATTGTATGAAGTAGATAAAATATCATTCTTTTATTTATTCAACTTGAATGAATGCAAATAAAATCAATCCTTTAATATCTTCAACTTCAACTGAATATGAGAAACCCAACTCTCTGATACAAGACCCATCTTGTACTTCTCAAATCCAACTGAGAAATGAGGAATCCAACCCTCATAACAAGACCCATCTCGTTGATCTTAGATCCAATTGAGATGTGAGGAATCCAATCCTCATGACAAGACTCAGCTTGTAAACAGGCACCAACCTAATAGAATGAACTTTCATTCAATCNAAGACACTTTATTCCCTTCATATTCCTGGCAAGGGGGGCGACTTTCAGGAGTGCAAATGTAATCTTTTCTCTATTGGAAAAGTTATGGACAAAAAAAATACCCTTCTACCAGATTCAACCATTTCTCTACAACATATGTGTCTATCTTACCTTAAAATATAGGAATATCAAAGTTGATCTATACCATGAAGGGGGTGGCACCTCCGCTTGAGGAAGATGTGTCACATGTTGGTAGTCGTTGAAGGATTTGTGCAAAAGTATCCATCATCTTGTTCCTTTGTTGCGCAAGGGTTTCCTCTAGCAACGGTTTGAAAGGATATCATGTCCCGTCGTCTTTCTTTTCTCCCACCGTGGAGGGTTGTTTGGGCGTGCGAGAGCTCTTGTTCTCAAGAAAACAAGCTCAAGACCCAATTGTTTGTACCCTGGCCTCGTCAGGGAGATGCACTAAGAACGACAAGGAGCAGACTGTTTTGATACCATTGATCCAAATTTTATGAGCAAAATGAAATGAATACAGATCTATATTATTAACACAGAGATACAATGAAAAATAACAAAGATACAATAAAACTTGGCTTCTATTCAATAAGAAATATGCTAAAATTGTAAAATGCAGATTGAAACAAGCTTGCTAGAATGGTGGCAGCTTATCTCTGAGAAGAGATGTGACGATTGCACTCATTCACAAGAAGATGAGTACAATGAGTATCCAATGGCCTTTTTACATCAAACATGAATTCCAAAACCCTATACATCCAAAAACCTAAACCTAGGAGATGAAGCGCCAAAAGTCATGTGGGCACCGTTGGGGTAAGTTGCTACATCAACTTCCCGGGGTCATAACTTTTGCATACGATCTTTGTTTTAGGCACATGATAGCACGTTGGAAAGGTCTATCCGAGGACTACACACGATGTGACTCAATTAATACTGTGACTCTAGCGGGCCCAAAAAACATTGTTTAGGGCCTCAAAACAACCCCGGAAGTTTAGGACCCAAAAACCTAGAAATAAACTACCAAGATGACATCTGCATGTGAGCCAGTTGGAATAGGTGGGTGGCCACCGATATCCACTTGGATCATGATCTCCTTGATATATTTGGATATTTGATGAGTTGAACAAGTGTAAATGATAATTAGGATAGTCAACGAACCCATTCCACTCATTTACCATCATGGAATTCCACAAAATTGCACACAATGTGTAAATTTGTATTTAACAATTTACAAAACAGGGGCACTGCAAGAAGCACGCATTATCTCACATGCATACCAAGAATAAGTTTGAGAAAATTTAGTTGACACTTGGAATTCAAAATTGGGTTGGAAACCCAATATTTAAATAAAACCAACTAAAGTATGTGTAGGCCCGAGACTCTTCAAAAACTCAAAATTTAAACCAAGATTCCAATTTTTTGACAAAATTTAAATTTTTGCCAATAACAAAAATTAGTGCTAACATGAGTGTTTCAGGAGCCTAAAGGGTTGCCACCTAAGAGGGACGTGGGACATGAGATACAATTGTTGCCTAACTCCCCATTACCAAATATTGGGTTGTATAGATAATTTGTCCTGGAAGCAAACAAAGTGAAGAAATAGTTGTAGCAGTTACTAGAGTAGGGAGTAATTCAACCAAGCACCTCACCTTGGAGGTAACTTATCATCACAGTACCCAAGAAGGATGGGAATCAATGAACATGTATCAACTATAGATATCTAAACAAGACCACCCTCAAGAATCGACACCCTCTGCCCATGATTGATGATTTGTTAGATCAGTTGAAACTTGTCAAGTACTTCACCAAGTTGGATCTCAAATCGGGATACCACTGGATATGAGTCAAAGACGAACACCACCTTCAATACAATGCAAGGGTCATATGAATGGTTGGTTATGCCTTTTGGTTTATGTAATGCACTAGCTACATTTATGTGATTGATGAATGATGCCTTGCATCCCTATCTAGATTCATGTGTAATAGTGTATTTATATGACATATTAGTTTACAACTCTACCTGGGAAGAGCACATCTCACATCTCATGCAGGTGTTAAAGACTCTGAAAAAAACATCAATTGTTTGTTAACCTCAAGAAATGCAAGTTTTCTCAACAATCGTCAGTGTATTTGGGGTATTCAATTGGTGGAGGGGAACTCAAGATAGATCTCGCAAAGATGGAGGCCATCCTCAAGTGATCGGTTCCTACTAATGTTATTGACGTTAGGAGCTTTGTTGGGGAAACACAATACCTATATAAGTCTATAGCATTCTTTTTAGTGGTAGTTGCATCACTCCATGGCATAACAACTAGTGGTAAGAGTTTCCAATGGGGAAAGAATCAACAAAAAACTTTCAATGAGTTGAAACAAAAGATCAACTAGGCATCGATTCTTATATTTCCTAACTTGCAAAATCCTTTCGAAACGGAGATGGATGCAAGTGGATACTTTATGGGAACAGTCTTGATGCAAGGAGGTAATTCGGTATGCTATCATTATGAAATGTTTCATGGAGGAATCCCAAACTACCCTACATATGATAAGGAACTCTATGCCTTGGTTTAAGTTGTTAAGAAGTGGAATCACTATTTGATGGGAAAGGAAACCATAATCACCAATCATTTCAGTATTTGCAGGCCCAAAGTAAGCTGAAACAAACCAGACACTACAAAACATAGTTACTCACTTAACAAGCAATGTGACCTCAAAACGAGAATTGTAACCGAAAAAATGCATTATTTTGGGTCAAAAACACTAAAATCAACCCATAAATTAAAAAATGACACGTCTAGTAGCACCCTTGTTTTGGGGGTGGTTAAAATTTTGAATTGTTTGAAATTGTGGCCTTGACAATCAATACCATTGCAGAAAAATGACCGTTGAAATAAAAAATGATGCTTCCCATCGTAACAAAATTACCAACTTAATGAGAACTGTGACCTCAAAACGAGAACTCTAGCCCTTAAAACCCATATTTTTGCATAAAAAAAATTGAAAAACAACCCCCAAATCAAAAAGTGGTGCTACCGGTAGCACCATTTTTTGTAACCGAGTCAAAATTAAAACTTTTTTCAAGCATCGACATAAATGATCAAATGGTTGCTCAAAAAAACTTTAAAATCAACCCCCAAATCAAAAAGTG
>SNQJ01S0149534.1:19909-30576 GCA_010110895.2 Picea sitchensis | reverse complement strand
AAAAAAGCTAGGTTGGAAAAACTACAGGGAGTTACAGAGAAGACATCGCAGGAGGTAGGTTTGCAGGATTTTGAACCTCGCCGAAACAACAAAACCTTGCAAAATGGGACTTCGCCTCGACGAAGCTATATGACTGTTGGAGGCGCCTCAACCGTTAGAACGACGCTCTGAAATGGATAGGAAACACATTTATGGGTGAATATACCATGTTTGGGACATTGAGACCATGCCATAACAGACAAATTCGAGTTAATGAAAGCAGTCCTGCCCATTGGAAGAATATGTTACGATGTTCTCTTATTTAACCTGTTCGACGCTGCATCAGGACCACTTTTCACCATTCGTGATTAACGTTGCTAACATCTGATTGTGTGTCGAGATGTGATTTCAGAACCTAGAAAACACCATCTGATTTTTTACCCCGTCTGTTCGTTCACCTATCTCGATGTATTCGTTTAAAAGTAAGAATGTCGGGCGAACGGAATGAGTTAGAGAAGTTCGTCGAAGAGGTCCTTAAGAAGTTCATGGATGATAGATCTATGTCTGAGGGTGTTCAAACTTCGTTGACTAGGGGACTACAGGCTTTCCCTTCAACTACACGATGGTCTAGCCATGTTAAACCCATGACCGAGAAGCGAAGTAAGCACCGCGATGATCTGGCTAATGTGAAGCAGATCCCGTTGATCTTATCAGATTATATCCCGCCTTTGACTGACACATTTAACCGCGACAACATCCCACAAGAATACGAGTACACTTTGATCACCGCGTACATCCCGAAGGGGATACACGTAGTTTGAAGCCAGTTGGGATAGATCCCATCCTTGAAGAACAATGATTTCAATCTCGACGACATAAAGAACTACACCATGCTCACCCCTCATAGATACCTAGGAAGAAACCTCACATATTCTCCCAGCCTTGGATTAAGGAGCTGACGCAGTCCACAATATTGAATGTCATGAAGATTCCCCATTTTGGTTGACATTAGGAGGTTAACTCTTGCATTAAACTCCTCTTGTCATTCTATCATGGTGGATACCTGTGGTTTGACAGGCGCATTACTGTGGATCTGACGTTGATCCACTTGATCACGGGATTGAGCATGTAGGGACCTGACCCTCAACAGTTCTACCCAGGGAAGATCTCAGATCACTCCCTAACACATCACATCAAGGAGGAATACGACGAAGTAGAAAAGGGAAAGCGAGGCTACAAGGTAGCCTCTATCTAGGATGGCACAGTGTGCCTTGCTTTCCAACTTATAGTTGGCAAGCTCGTCGGAAAGAACTAACCCACACAAGTCACCAGATTTGTGGTGGACCTCGCAGGGAAATGCATGGAGGGGATCCAAATGAATTGGGCAAGCTACCTTGTAAGCGAACTTGAGAAGGACTGCCACGAAGCGCAGGATCAAGGATACAAGTTCCACTTCAGTTGGCTACTTGTGTTGATTTCATTTTTCGCATGGAAAATGCCAGAAGAAGCAATCTTCTCGGAGATTGCACCTTTGGAGCCGTTGGCCATGAAGTTCTCAACCTTATGGCATAGGAACGACATGTCGAAGCAATGGTAGTTGAACGCAGTGTTCCACGCCCACTATCAACAACTGAAGGTTTCCATAGAATCGTTCCCACGCATGACACCACGCACATTGCACCAGTATAGACCCCTAGCTAAGTTTCGCGCAGATCCACACTTTATTTATATCACTGCTCTCAGGGATGAGAGCAAGGAAGAATTATAGTCCTATTATAAGCTGACCGATGAGGACATGGAGAAAATCACCAAGGAGTGGGCGGAGGAGTTCCGTGTACCAGTTGATGATGTTGAACTCTCCGAACCTGACATCATAGGAAGCCCCTTAGTCACTCAGTTCAAACATGAAGGACAAGAAAGTGTGGAGAAGAAAAAGAAAAAGGAGGAGGTTTAAAACATAGAGACTGATGAGGAGGACAACGCCTCGAAGGAAAATGGACCTGAATCACCTTTAGGAGGAGGAGGATATGAAGTAAATCAAGAAGTAGGAGTGGAAGGGTAGAAAAACAAAGAGAAGGCGAAGCTACACCACTGGAAGATCCCCTTGCCGAAACAATAACTCCACAGAAGAGGAAGGTTTCCCCGTAGAAACCTTCAACAAGAAAGAAGACCCACGCCAGTAAGCCCCAACTAGAGGCTATGCTCACAGAGGATGATATCGGTTTAGTCTGCAGAGCGATGGAGGACATGTTCGAAGATCTCTTACAATGATACAGAGCAAAGAAGGAAGATCTGTATGTAAAATTCGAGAAGGAGCTGAAGGAGATACAAGAAGCTATTCGCTCGGTCCACGTAGTCCCTACTGCGCCTTCCTCAGCAGAGACTACAGAGTTGGGGGATGAGCCAACCCAACTTCGACGACTTGTGGATGAAATAGAGGCTCGACTTCAGTGAGTCCAAGAGGAGAAGGAGAAGGATATAGAAACCTTGAAGAAAGAGAAAGAGGAAGTCTTAGAGAAGCTATGATTTGTGCCGTACTATGTAACTGCATATGAAAATGAGAAAGATTGGGAGATGCTCGAGGAAGACAAAGTGAAGATACAGAAGGAAAAAGATGAGTTGCTTGCAGAGTAGACTGCAGTTAAAGAAGTGGTGAGGAGAGCACTTCGATCTGTGCCAGGATTGGAATAGAAGGAAAATGAGGCAATCGAGGTTCAAGTGGTGAAGCTCGCTGAGGCTATCCAGCAGCTTCAAGCAAGGGTAATGAAGTTGGAGATTCAAGCAGTAACAATCATTCTGCAGGAAGTGCGTGACCAAAGGATGGAAGCTGCTAAAAGCGTAATCAAAATGATAAGAACCCTCACCTCAGAATGCAAGCAACTGAGTGATAGAAGCGCGTAGACCTATGAATGCCTCTCGAAAGATCTAGAGCTTAGGAAGTTGGAAGAGCAGCTACAGGAGGTACATTAGCATGCACTGACAGTTCAAGCGTAGATGAAGTCCCTCATTGCAGTCGAGAGAATGAAGAGATCACAAGAACAAGGTGCAGCGTAACAATAGATTACTTCCATCCAGGGCAAAGTAATGAAAGTTACATAGAGACTGCAACCGGTGTAGGAGGAAGCCTGCGCGATGTTTGAAGAAATTGAAGGACAAGGTTCACAACTGTACCAAGTGGTTGCGACAGTGGAACAACGCCTATAAGGGCCTGCTACAGATAAACTGATCCAGGAGTTCACTGAGCGGGAGGCTGAGGCGAAGCAACAAGTGGAGGCATCTCGAGCCAAGCTCGAGGCCTTCGAAGCAGCGTTGCCTAGATCTGAGTGACTCGGGATGAATCACAGGTGAGTGTTGGGGGCCTGTTGACCCTCGACCAAGTTTTGGGGAAACATTGGTCAAGTTTGAACACTTTTTGGACTTTGACACAGTGATCGAGGAAGGAGTGCCTAGGCGGAGCTGAGATCACGGATCTCACTTGTTTTGTGGGATTTGTGGACCCAACATGGGGTTTTTAGGGTTTTGTAACGGGTTAAGGGAAGTCAGCCCATGGGTTTACCCATGATTAGGCCTTTTTGTAAGTGATGTAAAAGTATAAATAAGAATGTAATGTAGTAGTAGAAGGGGGAGAAGAAGGGGGAATGTAATTGGCTAAGTGCAAGAGGCAAGTAGTTATGAGTTGCTTTGCAACAAAACATGTATGTAAGGCTCTGTGCTTGATAGAGGAGTTGGCTTTGTGCCTTGATCTGATTTTGGGAAGGTGGATCTAGTGCTTAGTGCGCAGATCACATGTCCGGTGGGAAGCTAGGCTCTGTGGCTTAGTGCACAGGAGCAGATGGATGTAAGATATTGAAGCCTAATAAAGACGAAGAAGTAGTTGGTGGACATAGCCCCACACTGGGATGAACCACATATATCCTATGTTGATGGTTTTCTTTGTGCTATGATGTTTATGTTGTGAATTTTCTTAGTGCATTGGTTGTTATATATGATAGATAGATCTATGAATACTTAGTGCTTTACTTATATTTAATGTGCTAGATCTAAATTATGATGCTAAGTGCGATGTGTATTTGGTCATTGTTGCTGCGCCGATCTATCCTTAGGGTTTGTTTTGTGATGTGAATAACGTTGATGAACTAATGCATGTTATTTTCTAAGTACCTTGCGAAGTGTTATAATCATAGATTTGTGTCCCAACTATGTTACAGACACTCGAGTCTTGTAACCCCCCTGCCTTTACCTTGGGCGAGACTTCGCCTACTTCGCAGGTGTTGCCGAAAGGGCCGATAGTTAGGGTTTTGTTGGTGTGTTGTTGAAGCGTTGAACCCTGGGTCTGCCCCTGTTCCAACAGTGACACAGGGAGATTTCTCAAGCCAATTTCTTTGTGCTCCAACAATTTTTAGCAAAATTGGGGGATTTTGAACTTGCCCTATTCTCCTTGACACAATGAATGGATGAAATGGAGCTAGAAATACAACACTTAAAGTCTCTCGCTCACCGACAACATTCGGTTTCTGCATCAATCAATCATGGCACAATTTCTCCATGTGAAGGCATCATGATCAATGGAAACGAGGAACGTGGCATAACCCCTATGGACATTGAGGAGGGACCTCCCCAACAAAGCATGGTTACAAAAGTTCAAGACTCTACCTCTTCTTACCAATAAATGTTTTTGAAAGTTCTGTGGTTATTAGGTCAGTTTGTTAAAGATGTAATTAACATATATGATCAAGAAAGAAATTTGGAGAGAGCTCCAAATTTTGTTGTCTTAGTTATAGAATTATGTACAAGCTTTGAATCATTTTTGAAGACTTTGTATAAGTGTTGTTTGCTTTACACAACTCTTTTTAATATAATAATAATAATAATAATCTATTTTTAAGGTCATGGCCAAGCTAGACACCAAATTGGTGTATGAGCCCCCCTTGTTTGTGGGACAAGAGACCCCCTCCGCCTAGTAATTTGACTGGTAAAGTCTATGAAGGTATACATACCTTACCCCTCTTTGGATTTGAACTTATGACCTCTTAGGAGGAAACACATGTTCTTAACCATTAAGCCCACTCAAACTATCTTAATACAATTCAATTTTATTTAAAAAAACTAAATTACAAATTACCATATAATTGTTCTTTTTATTAATTTTTTAATTAATTTTAATATAATAATTATTCTTTTTATTAAATTTTTAATCAATTTTAATATAGTTTTTTATTTATTTATAAAAAATAGAGACCATTTGAATTTAGATTTCTGTATTTATTGTATTTTATTTGGATATAAAAACCGTTTGAATATAGATTTCTGTATTTATTTATCTTTTGGATTTATTTTAATCTTTTATAAATTGATTGGATGGCGATTTAATTAATTTTAACCATGTATACATTAAAAAATAAAATAATTAAACTCCTTTTAAAAAATATAAAATAATTTAATTAAAAACAACAAATCACATCAATCTATCCCTGGAATCATTCCCAATGATGTGATTTGACATAGCATTTAAAATTCGCAGACCAATGCCTGTTCATGTGATCAAAACTTCTCGATTTCAATCATTTAACCGCTACGGTCGATCTTTTTTGAGATGTAAAAGTTTGGTTTTTATTGAGTACAAATTCATCGAGGTGTACTACTCCCACAAGATTTATTTTCACGGGAATGGATAATGCTCCTCATTTAAACCTGCAATCCCATGTTCTACTAAAGGGAAAAAGACAAAGCCCCATCATTTTGGAATGTCTCTTTTTAATAATTACATATTGACCAAACAAAGTTTTTGGTAAATACTTTATTTTCACATTTAGGGTGTGAAAGGGTCTAAGATTTTATGATTTTCAATGGTAAGATTTTGTTTTACTGTGTTTTGTGGAGTTTATGGTTTTAAAATAAGAATCCTAGCATTTTTGAATGAGGTAAGGATAATGTTTTGAAAAAAATATAGATGTAGTCATATTTGTTGAACAAGTAATAGTCTCATAGAACATGGTGGTGAAGGTAAAAATCACAAATTTTGAGTAGAGGATATAGTTTTTATTCAATAAATGCAATGTTGAATGTTGAAGGAGTAGGAACATTGAATTAATGAATTAAAAAGGGTTGTTGTGCAAAAGAGACAAAGTTTGTCTTGTAATTTGCAAGGCTTAAACTGTTCTAAGTGACAAAATTAAAATGCACGTCTAAGCTTCCCCGTAACTCCAAAAATTGTTTTATAAGTTGTAATATGTTGTCCTGTAACTCCAAAAATTGTTTTATAAGTTGTAATATGTTGTTAGATAAATGGTAAATTTACCTATGCATATAAAGTTCAATTGAAGAACATGAGAAGTTGCTTTAATGCATCTAGATTTGGCATTTCATGTAAATTTGAAGGGAAAACTGCCTTAGAGTACAATGCATGCCCTAGTCTCAATTTTGACCCAAATGTAGTGGTTCAACTTGCAAAAGTTGCAATTTGTGATTTTACACCTGTTTATAAACTTACATTGTCATTTTCAGACATAAACCTACCTGTTGTGCATAAAGACTAACAATCTCTTTGTAAAACCAAAGGGCCAAATTGTTAAAGTTGGTTATATGAAACTGCAAGGTCTAAATTGTACACTCCAAAAAAGATGATTTCTATGCACAAATATTCACGACATTTTGATGAATTAGAGGATGATAGGTTATGATACAATATAATACGACCTATTTGTAAAAAGTAACACAAGGTTGTATTATACCTTATATTTGAGTTGTGCAAGCTGTTGGGGATATGATTTATCATAGTAGACCTATTTATGTTGTTTATTTTGTAATTGCAAGTTTAAAAATTGTGGTTGTGCAAAAGAGGCAAAGTTTGTCTTGTAATTTGCAAGGTCGAAAATATACTAAGTGACAAAATTAAAATGCATGCCAAGCTTCCCTGTAGCTCCAAAAAACGTTTTATAGGTTGTAAGATGGATTTAGATATAGTGTAAATTTAGCTATCTCATCTAAAGTTCAATTGAAGAACATGATAGGTTGTTTTCTTGCACCTAGATTTGGTATTTCATGTAAATTTGAAGGCATAATTGCCTTAGAGTAAAATGCATGCCCTAGTTTCAATTTTGACCCAAATTAAGTGATTCAACTTGCAAAATGTGTATTTAGTGATTTTACACATATCTATAAACTTATGTTGGTTTTTTTTGGACAAAAACCTACTTGGTGTGCATAAAGGCTAAAAACTTGTCTTGTAAAACCAAAGGGCGACATTGTTAAAGTTCGCTATATGAAACTGCAAGCCCAAAGTTGGATAAGGCTCTGTAATTTAGGATTGAAGTTGTAAACTAATCATTATAATATTTATAACCTATTTGTAAAATTAGTAGTGCATTTACATTCCAAAAATGATGATTTCTATGCATCCCCAAGCTTTCTTGTAGCTCAAAAATTGTTTTAAAGGTTGTAATATGGAGTTAGATATATTGTGAATTTACATAAGTCATTTAAAGTTTAATTGAAGAACATGAGAGGTTACTTTCATGCAACTAAATTTGGGATTTCATGTAAATTTGAATGTAAAATGACCTAAGAGTAAAATGCATGCCTCAGTGCCAATTTTGACCCACTTTATTTTGCATCCAACAAGGCTCTACTAGGATCTTTAGCCACTATAAAAAATAGAAGGGGAGAGAGGGGACAACATTTTATTAAGCCCTATCAAGCCTTAAAAAAACTAAAGTATACCCATTTATTAAGATAGAGAAAGAAACTGAGGATACACGATTCATAACCTAATTCGCAATAGGAACACAAAACCCAAAGTAAATTAACATCAATCTCAAATAAAATCAGTTAACCCTATCATATGTCTTAGATAAATCAACTTTAACCACCAATACCTTGATAGTCCTATTCTTAATGGAATGTAGACCCTGTTGCACCACCCCCAATGGGCTCATGAATATGCCTACCACAAAAAATAAAAAAAATCCAAACTGCTCACTAGAAATAGACTTGGATAACAATCCTTTAACCCTTMTAGCAATAATATTTGCAATAATTTTATATATGTGGTTGTATAGGGAAATAGTCCTATACTCCTAAAARCAAGTAGGGTTATCAGACTTAGGGATCAAAGCAATGTTTCTTTTTTCAAAACACAAAAGTTATAACTTATCAAACTATTTGGTGATCAAAACATATTTATAAAATAATATATMTCATTTGTCTTAGGYGATAACCAATTGATTTCTTGTTACTATCTCTAAAATTTGGCAACAACACCATTCCATTAGTGTCACATGTGCATCATTGACAATAATTAACAACAACTTACAACAAAATAAATGACAATGGAAAATATCTTTAGAAATACATGRCAAAAATTCTACACACTAATATACAACATGGTATACCACCTACATGTTTAAAGAAGTAAAAAAAATAATACAAGTAAAGTATTAAGAGCATTTTATTTTCCTACATAAATGTACATGACTTCATTTGAAAATTCATGGTTTTCCTAAGAGTAGTTACTATTAACTATTCTTCCATATGTAGTGAATATTCCCAACAAATTTGGGATGCATAATCATTAATTTGGAAAAAATAATAAGAAAACCTATTATATGTTCATGGAAGATGTTTATATTTAAGTGAAAAATATAAGTGTATGCATAACTATAATAACAAGGTTGCGTGGCAGCGTAGTCCTTGCTGAGTTGAATTGGGATAGGAAAAATAGTAGAGGCAGATGAAAATTGTAGCGGAGATGTGGCAAGCAGCATGAAACACATGTGGTATTCATGCAGTAAATGACACGTGGCATCTAGAGCCCCATTTATTTTTTGAAAGTATATAACAAAATACAATTTGTGCATAGTGGAAGATAAAAATTTATGACGATACAAATATGAAAGGAGATAAAAAAATAGTTTAGTTTGAAATATATTAAAAAAGTTACAAGTTCTTGGAAATTTAAATGCATTTGTCATATAGACTGGTGAAAGATAAAAATGTACGAGGACATAAATATAAAAGGAGATAAAAAACAATTTTATTTGAAATATATCAAAAAATAAAAGTTTGTTACATATTCCTAGAAATTTCCATGCGTTTGTCATATAGACTGGGATTGGGGCTCCCGCGGACCATAAGAGAAATATGTACAAGAAACATGACTGTAGAAAGAATAAGTGGGCGACGATAGAGTGAAATACCTGAAAAAAATAAGATTGAAAGGTATCAGTCTTTGGCTAGACATTTCTATTTAAAAAAGTGGAATAACTGGGTTGATAAAAAAAGCAGGATGCGATCAATAGACTTACATTGATGGTACATATGACCCCTTTTGCTATTTTCTTGCGGATGCCTTTTCTGTAGGGACCGTAAAATACAAAACTTGATATAATTTAAGATATAGTTCCTTTCAATTTACATAAATAATTCAATCACCAACATATAAGCAAAATATTCAGCAGAGATTAAAATCTATCTACAACATGAAATAACTCAACCATTCATAATTAAAAATACCTGCTTCTGATGCTAAATCCCGCTGCTTGGGTTGGTCCAATGTTGAAGTTGAAACTGTGTCAAACACTGCCCAAAACCGTGTTCCCCCCTGCCAGCTATGAGCAACCTGTCCGGCTCCCTAGCTCCAGGATATCGTAAGGATATCCTGGCCCTCATGCCCAAAACCCCCAACAATCGGTGCCCCCTGCTTTTGCTTCACCAAAAACCCATAAAACAAACTCCCCACACCAGAAAAATAAGCACCTCAGACATACAATCTCCCCCCTTTCCAATAATTCTTCCTCCCCCAAAATAATCATCCTCCTCCTCGTAAGACTCCTCCCATCATATGCCCCCCTCACCGACTCTCTTCCCCCACTCATTAATATCTTATCCCCTTATTAATATCTTATCCTTATATTTAATGTCTTATCCCCTTATTAATATCTTATCCTTATATTTAATGTCTTATCCCCTCCCGCATATGTAAATCATTTAATTAAACAAATTAAAATTATTAAGCCTCTTAAATTTATTACCCATGTCATTGAATGTGATAGGTAATTAATTAATTAATCAAAAGTTATAACAATTAATTAATTAATAAATATTTAACTAATATTATTATGCCAATCTTTGTTTAATTAAAACCATGTTAAGACAATTAATTACCTAATTAATTTTACTTAATAATCCTTAAGCATATATTCAACTAGGGTTGCTACATACACCCACCCTTCAGGAAACTTTGTCCCGAAGTTAAGGTATCTTATGGTACAAAGGAAAAGAAACATGATTCACACATTCATAACAATTAACCGACATTATTAGTAAGTACGTTAAGAAAACTCATACATAATAGTGTATATGTACAAGAAATGCATGTGTATCTAGTACATACAAGTCCCGTGCATGTACTAATAATAAAAAACTATCATCCTTTAGTAATTTATGTATGCATCCAATCCAATCAACAAGACTAGTCTTTTATAAAATACAACAACCAATCAATTGTTTGAGAAATCCTTTAATTACAATTATCTGGTTCAACAATTTTATTTAGACAACTGTAGTTTAGTTACGAAATTATGAATATTCATATATACACATTTTCTTTTTAGAAGGGAAAACATTAAATTCCACCATAAGACAAATCTCCATACTTTCTCAACTATTTCTACTCATCCTTCCTCCCTAAC
>SNQJ01S0149532.1:12455-35847 GCA_010110895.2 Picea sitchensis | reverse complement strand
ACCCACCCGTTACACTTAGCTGTAGAGAGATAAGACAGAATCCATTAAGCTTAGAAGAAAGGAATAGAAGGTAGAATAATATTAAGCCTCATATGCCTCACATAGAAGTGAAAGGGTCCTTATTACTCGCCTCGACTTATACTGAATAGAGAGGTCGAGTACATGACCCTCCGAGTTAGTTAGAAATAAATAACCACTTCCTCCTTCCTTATGGGGTGGGGACACTATGATGGAAGTGATGGGAAGGCGGTTCGGCAATGGGAAGGTGGAGAAAGATCAAGTGGAGCGTTCCCTGCCATTCAAGATGTAATAAGAGGGGGCGGGGCGAACCTCTCAGAGTAATCCCTTCCAGAGTACGACCATCTATCTAAAGGGAAGATTCTCCATCTCTTCCTGGGCTAAAATAGGTGTGCTACCCAGTCATAACCATTCCAAGCAAGCCGAAAGAAACGATTCATATGAAATAAAATATTCATAATCGTTCTCGCGACTCTAGTTGAATGCCCCGATGGAGCACATTTCATTTCAGATGTTCAACTAATCTAATATAGTTGAGAATATTCTGAAGCACCGCACTAAGCTACTTGAGGGAAGAAGGTCCATTAGATGAAAGGTGTCTCATAAAAGTAAATCTGAGAAACTACTAATACTTGTCCTAATAACAAAAACAAAACCCTAAGATCACATAGTAAATTCCAGAAACTACTCATGCTTATCCCAATAACATTGATTCCCAGAAACTATAGAACATTGATTCCCATCATAGTCATGCCAATCAATAAGCATGTGGTGAGCATAGTATTTAATACTATACCGATAACTTTCTTAGTGTATTGGATCTCAAATGAATTGATCCATAGCATTTCATATGCTTGCATGAGAATGTTTGCTAAGAGGAGGAGAATCATTGCTAGCAAGGTGATCAGAATTGGATCTCGGAAAATGTTTGTAAATTTTGTAAATAAATATGTTTTTATTTTTTTTTATTTCATTTTATTTTGTTTTTTTGATAAAATGGGAAGGTAAAAGAAATAGTTGTGATGGCTGGCCTTCCAAAAACAACCCATTAAAACAATGAGAACTGTAGTGAAGACGAGAATAGAGAGAGATGCAAGAGAGCTTGAGGGAGTACAATAACAGAAATGGAATCAAGAATAGAGAGATGCAAGAGAGCTTGAGGGAGTACAATAACAGAAATGGAATCTCTAGTGCAACCTGCATAAAGTTTAGTGGACTAAGGAGTCAAGGGATCTATCACACTAAGCGAAGGTGTATTTGCGCCATGGTTGTTTACAACTTTGTATTTTCTGTGAGTAACAATACAGAGAAAATGATTTTCTCTTGCTTATAATAAAAATCCTCGTCAAATGTTAAAATCAGCGTGTAATGGTTTTGATTTCATGACAATGGCATGGGTTTATTAAATTCTCATGTGTTTGAACTCTCCCTGCAATGGATGTGTCGGATGTGAATGCCTTATTTTTTTCTACATGGCTATAGCACATTGTGAAATGTGTTTACAACCTGTAGCATTCCTATAGCACACATCGTGTTGTTTTTCCTGTCTTAAACTCAACAATCGATCAATTTTGGCATTCACCTCTTGTGGGTCGTTATTCTCTTAGGAAATCAATGGCTAACAAAACGTTGTGACCCAATCCCATTTCCAAGTGTAGAGCATCAACGTCCAACTTAATTTATAGGTGATAACATGTGCTGTCAATGCTATTGATATATGGAAACAATGTTTTATGATAATGGTAATGTTTTAAATGGGCAAAGTGTTTGTTGGTTTATTTGCAGAATTTCACTTTAATAAATGAAGGACAAATTGAGCGTGTTCTTTGCTTGACAAAGAAAAATTTGAATTCCGCATTAAGAATCTTTATTGGTGAATTGTGTGGACTATCAGTCCCTCAATTATGGATCAGATGGTATCAGAAAAGGTTTCGAAGGTTCGGAGAAAACCTGCATGGGAAACACCCACAACCGGTATCGAAATAGTGGACAGGCATTGCTGCCAGGCCTATAGAGAAACATATGACCATTGATGTTGGGGAATCATTGTGAAGAAGATGACAAGAAATACCCAAATGTCAGATTGGCTCTCCTAGAGCAAGGCATTGCTACATTGACATAGTTGGTGACACCATTGTTGGTAATGAACGGTAAGGAAGCACACTCAACATAGACTGAGCATGAAGAACACAAGGCTGGCCCAGAACATTCCAAAGGCAAGATGCTTGGAAAATCAGGTAATGAAAACAATTTTTCTTCATCTTCCAGTGTTCCTTTCAAATTTGAAGCGAAGCTTGAGATGCCCATGTTTGATGGACAATCTAATGCCAAAGTCTTGGATAACTAGTTGAAACAATTGGAAGCTTACTTTGGTCTGTATCACATAAAAAAAACACAACAGATCTCCTTTGCCTACTTGAATATGACCAGACATGCTTTGTTATGGTGGGAGAGTTATATGGATGCCCTAAGCATAGGTAAGAATCCCGTGGTGATGAAATGGGAGGAATTCAAGGCATTGTTTAAGTCACAATTCTATCCCATAGGTCACGAAGAGGACCAACTCATGAAGTGGCAGTTCCTTCAGAAAAAATAAGGACAAGGAGTGAAATAATACATTTATGAGTTCAGGAGGCAGGCCATCTAGTTGGGTATCTCTTTGGAAGAGCCAATAGTGGTGATGAAGTACCTTGGAGGACCTGCCAGCTATATTCGAAGACAATTGCAGCTTCATGATGTGAAAAACATATATGAGGCGAGCAAGAAGGCTCTCTACATTGAATTGGACTCGAGGAAAGGAAAACAACACATGGGCCAAGAAGAAACCAACAAGAGAAGAGACAAGAAAATGACAACCATAGCCGAAAAACAAATGGATCTTAATAGGTATTGAAAACATTGCGATGTAGATGGACACACTAAAGAGAAGTGTTGGAAACTTCATTCATAATTACGTCCAAAGTGGATAAAGTACAAGGGGAAGGCCAAGGGAGCTACCGAGACAAAAAGGAAGCAGTAGACAGTGCCTCTGATATGGATGAAGCCGTGGTTTTCACCACATTTAAGTAGCCAAAGGTGAGTAGATAAACATGCTCTATTCCGAATCAAAGTTCAAGTGAAGAACCAGAAGCTAAATGCCTTGTTCGATAGTGGTTCTCAATGTAATATGGTTTCCGAAACATTAGTTGATGATCTTGGTCTAGAAACCTATGATTTAGTGCAGACAAGTTCACTAGTCTGGTTGCAAGGGAAAACTGTTATGAGAATCACTCGACGATGTAAAATTGAGTTCTCCATTAGTGCTAGCTATGTTGATGAGGTAGAATGTGAAGTTGCACCTTTGGATGCCTATGGAGTGATGCTGGGTAGCCCCTACTTGTGGGATAGAGATGCTAGCTTCTACAGGAGAGAAAACAAGTACCACTTGGTTCAAGGTGGCAAAGCATACCTCGTCAAAACACATTAAGAGAGAAAGAGCATAACTCTTCTAGCAACGAAACAAGGGAAGACAAACATGAAACAAGACACATTTGTCAACAATGGAATGGTGGATATGCAGAGGCAAATGGAGGCCTTTTGTTTCCATCTCCTAAATGGTCCATATTTTGGGGACCAAAAGCCTTCAAATGGGGAGGTGTGATCTGAATTGGATCTTGGAAAATGTTTGTAAATTTTGTAAATAAATACGTTTCTTTTCATTTCATTTTATTTTGCCTTTTTTCACAACGGGAAGGTGAAACAAATAGTTGTGATAACACGCTTTCATTTCATTTTATTTCTATTTTCACAAATCTTGAAGGGTGGAACAGTTGTTGTGATGCATAGCTTCCAAAGGAAACCCATTAAAACAATTAGGGATATAGTGAAGAGGAGAATGGAGGGAGATGCAAGAGAACTTGAGGGAGTACAATAGCATAAATGGAAGCTCTAGTAGTGCAACCTGCTCGAAGTTTGGTGGACTAAGGAGACAAGGGGTTTGTCCACACTTAGTGAAGGTGTATTTGAGCCATGGTTGTCTACAACTTTGTATTTTCAGTGAGTAACTATATAGAGAAATCGTGTATAGCTCACCCTCTGTGATTTTATCCTGCTTATAATAAAAATCCCCATCAAATGTTAAAATCTACATGTAATGGTTTTGATTTCATGACAATAGCGTGGGTTTAAAATTCTGTCTTGAATCCATTCGCGTAATGGATGTCGAATGGGTGAATGTCTTATTTTTTCTATGGGCTATAGTAGGTTGTGAAATGTGTTTACAACCTGTAGCATTCCTCTAGCATACACATTGTTGTTTTTCCTATCTTAAACTCAACAATCGATCAATTTTGGCATTCACCTCTTGTGGGTCGTTATTCCCTTAGGAAATCATTGGCTAACACCCAATCATATTTCCAAGTGCGAAGCATCAACCCGTAACTTAATTTATAGGTGATAACATGTGTTGTCAATGCTATTGATATATATAAACAATGTTTTCTGATATGGTGGTGTTCCCATAATTCACTACATTGCATTGGGAACTATGTACAACAAAGAGTAGCTGGGTTTGTCACTTGCCTCATAAATTTATATCTTCCATTGATTAGAGTTGTAAATGGATACAATTTTGGACTTGAGCTTTTAAAATTTTCCTGGAATATACTTGCAATTGTCGGTGTTTTAAATGGGCAAAGTGTTGTTTGGTTTATTGGTAGAATTTCAGTTCAATAAATGAAGGGCGAATTGAGCGTGTTCTTAGCTCAACAAAGAAACAATTGAATTCCGCATTAAGAATCCGTATTGGTGAATTATGTGGACTATCAATCCCTTAATTACAGATAAGATGGTATTACAACAGGTTTTGAAGGCTTAGAGAAAACCTGCATGGTAAACACCTGTAGCCAATATTGAAACAGTGGAAAAGAATTACTGGAAAATCTTCTATTACTCGATTCACCCGTTCTATCTGAATCTATTTCTCCCAAGATTTTTGAGTCAAAGACTCTGTCGACGCACTCCTTGCACCCAGGGACACTCTGAACCTCAAATTTTGTCCCTTTTGACAACAATTCACTCTAAAGTCCCTGTCTCGTTAACCACTAACATGGCCCATACAGGCTCAGTGTCGAAACCATGCTATGCTACCTATTGTAACATCCCCAGCCACCAACAGGTCGGGCAATGCCATTACTTAGATGCTTTACTAAGCCTCTGATACCATATTGTAACGTTCCCGACCATCCATAGGTTGAGTAACGCTACCACACGGAAATACATACATACATAGATATATCTAACATGCATTTTAATCGAAATAAAACACATAACACAGAGTTACTGCTACCATACAGATTCAAATGTAATAGACAATAATTCATATATGCAATGGAATACATGATCACATTCAAGTATCACAAAACATGCATAAAATATGTAATTAAGCACATAATTGATACTTATCTTTTAGCTAGAGTAAATCCACCAACTATGTGCAGACCTTCCACGAACCTCCTAGCCTTAGAGAACGCTGCTCATCACACTCACCAGTGGTCACCCTCGAGCTGGGACTAAGCTCCACCTAGGGAAAGGGAATCTAGAGAAAGGGAATCCTAGACTAGGCTGAGGTTACAGGAAAACTGCACAGTGCAACCAGAAGGATTCTCTCCAAGATCCTTCATACTCCCACTACTCACATAATCTCATTCCCCACATGCCTGTTCCACCCGGGAGTATACACCTTCACTGTCACACAATCCATCAACTGCTTCACCTCCCTCTCAAGGCCTCGGCAACAGGCCAGATCATGAATTCTTAGAGCTCCGTAGATGGTGCTGGACTCTCTCTGGAAGAAAACCACTTCCCAACAAACTCTCTCTCCAAGAGCCTTCTTACGCCCCCTACTCACGGAATATCATTCCCCACATGCCTGTTCCACCCGGGAGTATACACTTTCACTGTCACACAGTCCATCGACTGCTTCACCTCCCTCTCAGGGTCTCGACAATAGGCCGAATTAGGAATTTTCAGAGCTCCGGAGCTGGTGCTGGACTCTCTCTAGGAGAAAACCACTTCTCAACAAACTCTCTCACCTGGAGAGAGCTTCTCACAGGCCTGGCAACCTGCCTCTTCAACCACGGGCCTGACAACCCACTTATTCAACCAATTTCAACTCATTTCTCACAAGGTAAGGATAACAACAACAACAACAACACTATGTTAACTCATGGGTGACATCAACAATAGGAAAATGGGTATAGACATCCAAAAACGACAACAGTCCACACTAAGACACAACACAACTCAGGCATTTACAGGGTGCTCGGAATTCACAGGAGACACGACTCAGTCCACGGGTTTCAGGCTGAGTGACAAGGAATCAACACAGAGGTCGATCATGGAGGTTTTGGGTTCAGACTCCGGATGGAAGAATGGAGGGCGAACTCAGGCGGAGGATGGAAGAATGACCCGCCCACCCCCAACACAACTAACCCTTCAACTTTTAATTGCATGCGCCCATGTCGACACTTGTCTTCCTGGAGCTGCATGCGTTCCCTTTTGCACATGTTTCTTTTCAAAGAACTTAGGACAACACTTGGTCAATTGTCCACCTTAGCCTTTAGGAAATAATAATAAATTATTATCCCCTTTAGAGGTAAGCCCCCTAGCTTAGCCCCTAGGCCCACACACTTATCCTCCTCCCTTACCAAACCTTGTGGGAGCTTAGTCCCCCATCACTCTTTCTTCATGGTCGGTCTGCACACAACGATGTTTATATTTTATTAATGATCTACATAGTTACATATACAAAATCAGGCTCCTGGCCTTTAACACCTAGGCTCTTCGGCCTAGTAAACACATAAGCACACCAACTTATCAACACTTGACTCACCAGCCTACAAAACATGTTTACAATTTATAAATACAACTAGGGCTCGTCCTTGGGGATATTACAACTTTTCAGCCATATCCGAAGACAATTGCAGTTTTGTGGTGTGAAAAACATAGACAAGGTGAGCAAGAAGGCTATCTACATTGAGTTGGACTCTAGGAAAGGAAAATAACACATGGGCCAAGAAGAAACCAACAAGAGAAGAGACAAGAAGATGACAACCACAACCGAAAAACAGAGGGATCCTAACATGCATTGCAAATATTGCGATGTAGATGGACACACTAAAGAGAAGTGCTAGAAATCTAATCTAGAATTACGTCCAAAGTGGCTGAAGTCCAAGGGGAAGGACAAGGGATCTATCGAGACAAAATAAGAAGTGGTAGAAAGCACCTTTGATTTGGATGAAGCTGTGGTTTGCACCACATTGCAACGACCAAAGGTGAGTGGAGATAAACATGTGCTATTTTGAATCAAAGTTCAAGTGAAGAAGCATAAGGTAAATTCCTTGTTCGATAGTGGTTCTCAATGCAATCTAGTTTCTGAAACATTAGTTGATGAACTTGGTCGAGAAACCTATGATCTAGTTCAACCAAGTTCACTAGTATGGTTGCAAGGGATAATTGTTATGAGAATCACTAGACGATGTAAAACCAAGTTCGCCATTAGTGCCAGCTATGTTGATGAGGTAGAATGTGAAGTTGCACCATTGGAAACCTGTGGAGTGATGTTGGGTAGCCCCTACTTGTGGGATAGGGATGCTACCTTCTACATGAGAGAAAAAAAGTACCACTTGGTCAAAGGGGGCAAAGCATACCTTTTCAAAGCACATCAAGAGAGAAAGAGCATAACTCCTCTATCAACGAAACAAGGGAAGACAAGCATGAAATAATCCACCTTCGTCAACAATAGAATGGTGGATATGTAGAGGCAAATGGAGGCCTTCTGTTTCCGTATCGTTAATGGTCTATCATTTGGGGACCATAAACCTTCAAATGGGGAGGTGTGATTTGAATTATATCTTGGAAAATGTTTGTAATTTTTTTAAATAAATACGTTTCATTTCATTTTATTTTGTCTTTTTACACAATGGGAAGGTGAAATGAATAGTTGTGATGGTTGGCCTTCCAAAGGAAACCCATTAAAATAATGAGGGTTGTAGCGAAAAGGAGAACATAGGGAGATTCAAGAGAACTTGAGGGAGTACATTAGCATAAATGGAATCTCTAGTAGTGCAACCTGCTCGAAGTTTGGTGGA
Source organism: Picea sitchensis (assembly GCA_010110895.2). Taxonomy (NCBI): domain Eukaryota; kingdom Viridiplantae; phylum Streptophyta; class Pinopsida; order Pinales; family Pinaceae; genus Picea; species Picea sitchensis. The sequence goes on along the minus strand of SNQJ01S0149532.1, from coordinate 27,700 downwards.
CTAAGGAGACAAGGGGTTTGTCCACACTGAGTGAAGGTGTATCTGAACCATGGTTGTCTACAAATTTATATTTTTAGTCAGTAACGATACAGATAAATTGTGTATAGCTCACTCTCTGTGAATTTCTCTTGCTTATAATAAAAATCCCCGTCAAATGTTTAAATTTGTGTGTAATGGTTTTTATTTCATAACAATGGCATGGGTTTATTAAATTCTCATGTGTTTGAAAACTCCATGCATTGGATGTGTCGTTTATGAATGTCTTAATTTTTTCTATGGGCTATAGCAGGTTGTGAAATGTGTTTACAACCTGTAGCATTCCTCTAGCACACATTGTGTCGTTTTTCCTATCTTAAACTCAACAACCGATCAATTTTGGCATTCACATCTTGTGGGTCATTATTCCCTCAGGAAATCATTGGCTAACAAAACGTTGTGACCCAATCCCATTACCAAGTGTGGAGCATTAACGTGCAACTTAATTTATTGGTGATAGCATGTGCTCTCAATGATATTGATATATGGAAACAATGTTTTCTGATATGGTAGTGTTCCCATAATTCACTACATTGCATTGGGAATTGTGTACAACAAAGAATAGCTGGGTATTCCACTTGCCTCAGAAATTTATATCTTCAATTGATCAGAGTTGTAAATGACTACAATTTTGGACTTGAGCTTTGAAAATTTTTCCTGGAATATACTTGCAATTGATGGTGTTTTAATTGGGCAAAGTGTTGGTTGATTTATTGGAAGAATTTCACTTTAATAAATGAAGGACAAATTGAGCATGTTCTTAGTTCGACAAAGAAAAAATTGAATTCCACATTAATAATCCATATTGGTGAATTGTGTGGACTATCAGTTCCTGAATTACATATCAATAGGAGTTAGTGCCTCCCGTGTTAGATGATAATTAGTGGTATTGATTTTGTTGATAGATAGTAATATGAATGTTAACAATGTGTTGAGCAATAGTATGCTATTATGTACTACAAAAATAACTTTCACAATGCATGGGATCTCTTAGGTAATGATCTAGATTGTTTCATATAATTTCTAAGTGACAAGATAGATCTACATAAGTAAGAGAATGATCATGGGAATATGCAACTCCATCGTCATACTCTTAGCCTAGCGTGTCTTAGCAAAGCCTACTGCCTATACTAAAGGAAATAAAAATATGAATATGTTGATTGTACTATGGGATCTTGAGATGTTATACCTTAACTTAAATGCACTTAATTCTTTGGCATAATTCAAAATTTCCCATTCACTTGTTTTTCCCAATCTCAAGAAATATTGTAGTAACATATTTCAAATCATCTTCTTACCTTACACATAAACCCCACATACTCATATTAATCATGAGCTCATGGGGTTTACTAGTGTAGGTTTCATGTAGAGGGAAGCCATAGATACATATGCAATTTTTCATTCTGTAAACAAAATGGATGAAAGAGGAAGAATAATCTCCCATGGACAAACTCAAGGTTCCTTTACCATTCACGTGCATAGGACCATGTATTATTNCTACTGCCTATACTAAAGGAAATAAAAATATGAATATGTTGATTGTACTATGGGATCTTGAGATGTTATACCTTAACTTAAATGCACTTAATTCTTTGGCATAATTCAAAATTTCCCATTCACTTGTTTTTCCCAATCTCAAGAAATATTGTAGTAACATATTTCAAATCATCTTCTTACCTTACACATAAACCCCACATACTCATATTAATCATGAGCTCATGGGGTTTACTAGTGTAGGTTTCATGTAGAGGGAAGCCATAGATACATATGCAATTTTTCATTCTGTAAACAAAATGGATGAAAGAGGAAGAATAATCTCCCATGGACAAACTCAAGGTTCCTTTACCATTCACGTGCATAGGACCATGTATTATTCTTTCAAGTATAATATTCTTTCGTAAGAACACATGAGATTGATGTTGACAAAAGGCTTGAGATAACTTGGTAAAAGGTGGAGGGATGATGATTTAACATAAGGAAACCATAAGTTAAATTTTATCTCCGTGGAATCCCTTGTTTTCCCATCTCGTGAACTCGTAATACCCTTTTTCTCATTTTGCAACTTATTTGATGATTTTTAATTACAATATTTTATATTTTACATACTTATCCAACATAATATAAAATGCACCATGGTAATATCTATCTACATGGTAAAGGAAATATAGAAAAACATAACCATGTTATGTAACCTAAACATAAGTCCATATGTCTAGCCTTGACCTTGAACTCTATACTAGAAATATATACAATATATCTATATTAGAAGTCATTAAAATTAATCCACAAAACTTTATATTCATTTAAATAACCACACATTAACCATAACCATATGTACATAATCTAATCACATCTAACCCAAGAGTCAAAATTGAGGTTATTACAAACAACAACACATACAATATTATTTCATAATCATATAATATTATTTCAATCTTTATTACTTTATACATATCATATTTATTTAATTCATTCATTCATTTTTTCTTGAAAATGTTTACAATGAATCTCATCCTTTTATTTTTCATCTTTTTATTTTAAAAATGATTATTATACATGAGCGATTTTCAAATAAATTGGAATTGAATACACCAAAAATGGAACTCAATCTTTTTCTCTCAAAAATATCTTATATGTTCTTTGATATTACATTTATTAACTAACAATCATGATCAAACTAATCAGAATAGAGAAGTTCAACAATCACACTATATATTGGACTAACATAGAAATTTAGAGAACATATTCATTACAAAATAAATATATTTTCATAAAAAAAAAACATATTTTGAAATATTTTTCACTTATTCAATTATAAATCAATAATATGTTAACAAGTTGGGAAATAGGTTGTTGGTGGATAATGCTCTTGAGATTTACATGGAAAATTATTAGTTAGAGATGTGAATTTTCTATCAACAAAGAAGCCTTTCATCCTTGCAAATCATCATGTTGGTTTTAAGCCAAAGTCCCAAGCTCAAAAGGATTCCATGAAGCCTAAGAAACCAACCTCTCTAGGTAAGAAGGTCGTAAATTTTCTCAATTCATTGTTTATGGCTAGCAATACCAAGAAGCCAAAGCTTTCATCATCTTCTTCTGTAATGACTCCAATCCATATGAATCTTCTAAGAAAAAAACCACCTCTGTTTACTCTTCTTCTTCAACCCAATCCAAGCCATGTTTGAGTAAAACATCCCAAGGATCGAAGAACAACACTGGGATGAGTCAAAGATATTTAACTTTCTACCCAACAAGTGTAATTGTGGATGCATAATCTAACCCTTATGGGGATAAGTCTCTCCATAGAATGAAACCATCCCCTAATTTGAATCTTGCTAATCGTCTACATACATATCCATCTATAGTTTCCTACAAGATTCCACTATGCAACAAAGAATTGCAATTTCATATTCTTGAGGAGGAATGGCATGCAACAACAACGAAGGACATAATTAAAATGTATTAGAAAGCAAACAACATTACATAAATTGTGTTAATTAGGGGTATCAAAAAACAAGACGAAGAGGAGGAAGACAATGATGATGCTAGTTGTTCAAGTTTTGTGTTGTGAACATAAATATACATATAAATAGATATTCATAACATAATAATTAATTAATCAATAATTATTATTAATAATGGAAGGACATGTCTCAAATGACATGACTATTGGTTAAGGGCACCCCTGCGTGGGTATATAAACGAGCCCTCATTATCAATTGTATATCATCTTATATATTCATATTTTATACATTATTCCTACATGGATTATTATGTTATATTCAAAGTATTTTGGATAATTCTTGTGTGAGCGAACTTTGTTCGTCTCCATTGTAAATCGACTTTTGGCCATATAAAATTTCAGTCTCTGAGAATTGGTCCTTGACCATAACTGGCCCTTGGCCATTTTAAATCTAAACTTTCCGATGCAACATAAAATTTCATTGCCAAGAAATCAAGAAAAAATATATATATTAGAAATTCCGTTTAAAAAAAAGAGGAGAAATAAAAGTAACACTCCGTGAAAAAATTATTTTGTTGTAAGGTTCAAGAACATAACTAGGAATCAAGAAAAGAAAAATTAAAGGAAATTGAGATGAAAGTAGTGCCACTAAGGAGTGTATCGAACAATCAAGAATCAGGAAATAAAATATGCCCATGAATTTATGGATACGTTCAACGAAGAAATATAACAACCGCCATTAAACATTTGTTCAAAGCTGTGTGAACAGAGAACTAGAGAAGAAATTTATGTTCTACGACCACCGTACAAGTCAACAAGTGAAAATTTCGTACATGAGATTTTCGTACAGTGCCGCTTACATACATACAACCATATTATCCAAATTACCGTACAATCCAAATCATCACTGTACACATTCTGTCGTACATAGTCTGTCGTTATCGTCCTGAATGACATTACAGTCCGCCGTACACTTGTCGTTTCCTTCCCACCTTACAACAATACAACCACAAATTAAAAAAATCATATGATTACAGTGCCGTATGATTGAATAAATTACTTCCGCCAATTAAGAGTTGCCATCTGCTGTAATTCGTACCATCATTTGTCTGTACACCAAATTTCCAAGGGATTGTTCATATGGATCTCTCATAACCACCCGACGTTGTACGATCCACTATACCTTCAATTAAGTGTGTCCGTACTCTCTTAGTGAAATTCTATTTCGTACCATCCGCGTTGAAGGTCCCATTGAACGACACGACTAGTCAACGTATCAATTCGGGATAGAAATCAAAAGTTAAGGATATCAAATAAAATAATTACTTCTACCTTAAGTAAATAATTACATCAACCTTACAACTCAAAAGGAGGCAAATCCAGCTGATGTAAAGAACTTTTCAAATGTCAAGGTACAAACAAACCAGAGATATGAAGAAAACTCAATTCCAAAAGTTAATCAAGAAAAAACTACAAGTATACGAAGTAAAGATCAAGTTGCGAGGATGCCTTATCAACATCCTAATCACAAAAGACAATACTTCAGCCAATCAATGTATCAATAGAAACAAATAACCACTATGTCGAAGAATATTACTTCCACTACAAGTGCGGGTCAAAATAGAAGCTATCGGGGGAGTAGAAATGTATCAAGTTCTTTCCAAGAACCCTATAAAAACCCAAATCCACAGAAGATTGAAATAGGATGGGCAGACTCCTTTACAATTCGACAGTTCTTCTCAGTACATAGAAGATCCTATCGTCTCAGGTCCTCAACGATTACTAACTCAATAATGAAGAAGCATGAGACAATAATTACAAGCTAGAGTAAGAGATAAGTCTTCCATAAAGTATTCTTTGAGGACAAAGCATCTTTAAGGGGAAGGCAATGTTATGAACATAAATATACATATAAATAGATATTCATAACATAACAATTAATTAATCATTACTTATTATTAATAATGAAAGGACATGTCTCAAAGGACATGACTATTGGTTAAGGGCACCCCTTAGTGGGTATATAAATGAGCCCTCATTCTCAATTGTATATCATCTTATCTATTCATATTTTCTACATTATTCCTACATGGATTATTATGTTATATTCCAAGTATTTTGGATATATCTTTTGTGAGTGAACTTTGTTCATCTCATTTTGACGTGTTTGAGTTGGAGAATTTGGTAGAAATTAACAAGAACATGAGCGTGTACCAAAAAGATCTTCCTGTATATGAGACTACTCATTTGGAGACCAATAAAAACATTGCCAGGGGATTAATTGTGTGATGAGCAACAATACTCTATAACCCCTAATGCAATAATCTTGACTTTTATAATGCAATGTATGGTAACGTTACAAGTTATATGAAAAATTCAAATTTGTAGAAAGTCATATGCATAAATTTCTTACGCTTGATGAATAGAAGCTCTTAGCAACAACCATAAATTATACTTTGCACCCATTTTGTAAAATAAGAATAAAAAACACTTGCATGTTGTTAGTCGCTGACATTTGGCCATCTTAACTCATGGAACTCATCCTAATCTTATGGTTGGTCTGAGAGAAGGCTGCTTATTTATAAGTTGACATTGAAAATCTTTAGTAGGTGATTGAAAGTTTGGCACAACTAGACTCTGGCACCCTCTATTGGAGGGTGTCAGTGCTTAGGAAACCTTTTTAGTGGAGTACTTGTTGAGATAGGTGTGTCATACACCTTGTAGTATAGATATGGAGTAGGAATAAATCCATAACTAGTGTAGAGAATAATTGTAGTGTTGAGCAGATAATAGTGCAGTGTTGTAGTGGAGCAGAGCTATAACATGGAATAATTACAAAGAAGTGGTAGAGAGCAGTGGTAAGGAATAACTTGTTGGTGGTTTCCAATATGTAGAAATGGTAAACCATAAATCGTTTATGTTTTTGCTATGCTTATTTATTTGAGTGCTAGGGTGGAGGAAATGATAGAGAGTAAATTTTAGCTTACTATTATGTTGCCAAATTTTCTCCAAGATTATGCCACTTCTAAACACTCTTGTTGAGAGCACAAAGACTCTATATTGTAACCTTTTAGTTGCTAAATAATACATAGTGTGCTTTAGAGTGTGGGGTTTTTCTCCCGGAAGGGCTTTCCCCAAGATATCATGTTGTTAATGACTTCTTGTTTATTTTATGTGTTTGCAATTGTTCTATTTTTAATTAAGGCGTTGAGGACCAATAATGATGGTGATTTTTGTTTTGTAGAACACGAGACAACTCCATATACTCCTTAATAGAATGGAGTTGTAGAACATATGAATATAACATTGATGGAGAGAAATAGGAGTATTCTTAATGGAGTCAACCTAGAGAATAATTTTTGGGCCGAAGCGGTTACTACTGCATGTTACTTGATTAACATGTCTCCCATATCAACACCTATGGATACAACCCCTATGGAGGTCTGGATGGGAAAAAATCCTTCACTTGAGCATCTTCATGTTTTTGGTTGCGAGGAATATGATCATGTGCCTAAGGAGAAGTGGTCTAAGTTGGATAACAAGGCAGTGATGTGTATTTTTGTCAGATATGGTGTTGGTGTGAAAGGGTACAAGCTTTGGGATCCTATCGCTAGGAAATTTTTGTATAGAAAAAATGTTGTTTTTAGATAATTTAATTCTTCTCCCACAATGGTGCAGCCAAAAAAGGATAAAAAAAAGTTAGTGGTTCAACGACCACCAAATACCAAGAAATACGAACCAAAAAGTGAACCTAAAGTTCATGAAGAACCTGATGAGGAGGAGGGTTCAGAGAGTTCGAAAGAGGAGGAAGAAAATCCACTTCAAACTTTAAGGAGGTCCACTCAACAAAGAAGGAAACCATATAGGTATAATTATAGTCCTTCTGATTTCAAATGTATATTTGTTTCATATTCTAACACTAATGAGCATAGAATTGTGAGAGAGGCAATGGGGATGGAAGATAAGGAGTCCTAGAGACTGACCATGGATGAGGAAATGTCTACACATAGAAATAATGATACATGGGACTTGGTCCCATTTCCTAATGGACGGAAACCCATTGGATGTAAATGGGTGTTCAAAAAGAATATTGGTTTAGATGGAAGTGTTGAAAAGCACAAGGAAATGTCAGTTGAAAAAGGATATTCCCAGGTTGAGGGGATATAATTTGGTGAGATCTTTTCCTCAGTTGCTAGGATAACATCTATTAGGTTCATATTATCTATTGCAATGACCTTTGATTTGGAGATAGATGAAATGGATGTGAAAAAAAAATTCCTACATGGTGACTTGAAGGAGGAGATATGCATGATATATTGAGAGCACTATGTTGAGAAAGGTAAAGAGTCTTTGGTTTGCAAGTTAAAAAAGTATTTATATGGTCCCAAACAGTCTCCCAGAATGCGGTACCAAAAGTTTGATTCTTTTGTGTTGGGATTAAGATTTTTGAGTTCCAAATCATATCATTGTGCGTATTACAAACAAGATAATGGTTATTTCCTTGTTATCACTCTATATGTAGATGATATGTTATATTTTGGTAATAGTAAGGATGTAATTTGTGATTTGATGTCTCATCTTTCAACACAATTTTATATGAAGGACTTGGGGGTTGTAAAATATATCTTACGAATGGAGATCAAGAGAGATAGAGTGAATAAAAGGATTTGGTTGACTCATGCAATCTTTGAGTGTTCCATTTTCCATGGGAACTAAAATTTCAGTTGAGCAATGCCTTACATCACATGTAGAGATGGAGTATATGGATTTTGTTTTTTATGTTAGTGCAGTTGGTAGTTTTATGTACATTATGGTCTGTACTATACTAGACATTGCCCACGCAGTGGGATTCTTGAGTCGATTCATGGCTAATTCTGGATGTGAACATTGGGATACAATGAAGAGGTGTTGTGAGTCTATGGGCCTTATGGGCCCTAGAAATCAACTCATAGTTGGTGCATTCTCCCTTGTACCATTGCAAGTTATATGAAATGTGGGAGGACGTTGAGATAGGTGTGTCATACACCTTTCAATGTAGAGCTAGAGCAAGAATAAATCCATAGTTGGAGTTGGAATAAATCCAGAACTGGAGCATGAATAATGTAGTGCTTAGTAGAGATTAATTGCAGTCATGAGTAGATAATTATTGTAGTGTTGAGCAGAGAATAATGTAGGATTGTAGTAGATCAGAGCTATAGTAGGGAATACTTGTAGAGAAGTGGCAGAGAATAACCTGTTGGTGGTTTCCAATATGAAAAAATGGTAAACCATAAATGGTTTATGGTTTTACTATGCCTATTTATTGGAGTGCTAGGGTGGAGGAAATTATAGAGAGTAATTTTTAGCTTACTGTTATGCTGCTGAATTTTCTCCAAGATTATGCCACTGTTGAACACTCTTGTTGAGAGTAGAGAGAATTTGTATTGTAACCTTTTAGTTGTTGAATAATACATAGTGTGCTTTAGAGTGTGGGTTTTAGAAACGTACCCAGCCTCCCAGGATGGGCCACATGACACAAATCCTCCCAACTTCAACTCTGATACTATAATGTAACATTACCCAGCGTACTGTTGAGAAACGATACATCAAAATTCTAGTGCACAATTAACATTAATTGCACAAAATCACTCGAGGAAGTGCGCACAACCCAAACTATTTAGCGCCACACCCTTGTCCCTGTTGTTTATACATATTATAACAACGAAAGTAACTTGAAATATAACTGTAGGCTCAAGCATATTGAGCACACCAACATTACATAATGTAAGACCACTCCAACATGTGAACACTATTGCACGCATAACCATACAGAGAATCTGAATACCACAACATACATAACTATTCTAATTTTGCTTGCAGGTCTTTTTTTATTGAGCGTGCAAACTACATTCCAACACGGACATAATGAAACCGGTCACTTGTGCACACAATCCACTTTTCATGCGCACAGTATCTATAACCTCCCTTAGGAAGCTCTTGACCATTTACCAGGACTAACTTAACATAAGTTACTTATCAACTAGCATATTCAACATGTAAAAATACTATGCTAAATATTCACATCACACTTACATAATAGACAACATTAACAGACTACCAACCAATATTCATATGCAACATTATGCAAGTAATAGATCATAACAGATACAAATGAATAAGAACACAGTAAATAGACAAGGACATAAGAACACTTATATTTTATGAAAAGTCACCAACTGCATGTGTGACTTAGATGTTCCTCCCAGCCATAGACACTGTTTCTCATAATATTTCAGCAACAGGTCACCCCTGAGATGGGGCTCGAACTCCACCAGGGAAAAAGGTTTCCTAGTGTCATTCTATGGTCTAACAAACAACAAAATTTCTCAGTCCAAGGTGTCGACTACTGCAACTAGTCTAGAGTTCCTCATTCCGCACATGCCTGTCCTACCCAAGGAAGTGTGCCCCTTATCTGCTTAACAATCCTTTGGCTTCCCTACTTCCCTTCCAGGGCTTCAACAACAAGATGGATAAAGAAGTCTCAGAGCACTACAACTAATTCTCAGTGCACCAGGGAACAATTCCCAACCAATCTCTCATCTGGAGAGATTGCTCATGGGCTTGACAACCCACCTCTTGGACAAACTAGGGTCCTAACAACACGTTTCTTCAAAAAACTATGGGCCTAAAAACCCGCTTTTTTGACAACCTATGGGCTTGAAAACATGCTTCTTCAATCATACCAAGCTTTTCCCAAGCACAAAGTAAATAAAAAATGACAATAATTTATAGAAAAATACGTAATTCCTTCACATAGGAAATTCCATCTGAAGGGTTTCCAAATGAGTGACCTCCTCCCCCCCGAATTACACTAAGGCCAACAATATATATTGCATGCCTTCAACTCAACACTTGTCATCTTCAGAATTTACTTTATCCACTTCGTGACTTGTTTCCCATCCTTCAAGAACTTAGCATAAATAATATATCTGTAAATTACACTTTTCAGAATATTATTAAAATATTCCCCCCTTTTTCCCTTTTTCGGTGGAGTTCACGCCCCTGTCTCTTTTCATCTGAGTCAGTCTACACGCAATGATGTAATATATTAATAGATTGAGTGTGATACACTTTACAAGATTAGGCACACTAACCTATTTGTGTCCTGGATCATCAAACCAATAGTTACACAAGCTCTCCACCCTCAAAACATATGCATACATATATACACATCACAATCATTCCCATGCACTTACTTGTGTGCACACAACACTGTGGAATATGCACACCCTCCCTTGATTCACAATCCACATGCACTATCCTAGGTACTCATAACACCATGGAATATGCACACCTTTTTCTTTGATAACAAGCCTTGCACACTCCACAGGTGCGTGAAAAACCGAAAACATGGTACCACGACTGACCAACCTATATGTACATTACATTTTCACTTGTTGCCAATGGATCACCAGACTATATGGATCATTACATTGTGCACTACTCAGGTGCGCATAAAACCAAAACAACTCACCAACCTATATGTGCAACTACAAATGGGGTTCAGAATAGGGACATTACATTCCCCTCCTCCTTATTTATGCAATGTCCTCAGTGCATTATATACACAAAAAACTTCAAAAAATTTCAAAAAGATGAGGATACTCTTCTTTCATAACATCCTCGCTCTCCCAAGTTCAATCCTGAGGACCGTACCACGTCCATTGGACCTTTACCAACTCCATGGATCGATTCCAGAGTTGCTTGACTTTCCAGTCCAATATGAAAACTGATCACACTAAAAAATCGCCTTCTGGCTCCATCAAAATCACATTCCAATCAATGACATGATTAGCATCAGGTACATACTTCTTAAGCAATGACAGATGAAAAACATTATGAATACACAAGGACATAGGAAATGAAAGCATATATGCGACATGACCAATCCTCTCTAGGGTTTCAAATGGCCCACAACAACACACTACTAACTTAGAACACTTCCCCAACATCAAAGAACTACGTCTTTCTTTTACTTTTAAGAATACATGATCCCCCACTTTAAAATCTCAGTGGGTTCTGCCTTTATCTGCATAGTTTTTCTATCTATCCCGGGTAGCCTTTAAATTCTGCCTGGCCTTTACCATCTGCTCCTCCATTTCTTGAAGCAGATCTATCCGAACTACTGTGTGGTCTGTTGGGTTATCCCAACTCACAAGTGTGTTTCACCTTCTACTGTACAATGCTTCAAATGGAATCATCATTAAAGATGCTTGATATCCATTGTTGTAAGAAAAATCTACCAAATGTAAGTAGTCTTCCCATTTTGATGGTTTATCCATCACATACATCCTCAACATATCTTCTATTACCTGATTTACCCTTTCTGTCTATCCATCTGACTTAGGGTGATATGATGTGCTAAAGTTCATATTCTTTCCAAATCCTTTGAACAACCCTTTCCAAAAGTTTGAGGTGAACTTGGAATCTCTGTGAGACACAATTGTCTTAGGAACACCATGCAACTTAGCAACTTCACGCATGAAAATATCAACAATGTTAGCTGTGTTGTGCACTGACTTTACTGCAATAAAATGGGAAGATTTAGTAAGTTTGTCCACCATCACCATAATAGAATCATGTTGCTTAGCAATCCTGGGCAACTTAGTTATAAAATCCATCGTTATAACTTCCCACTTCTACTCAAGAATGGGCAAAGGTTGTAGCAAACCAGTTCGATGTGTGCGCTCAGCCTTGACTTTCTGACATTCGAGACATCGAGCTATAAAATAAGAAACTTCCTTTTTCATTCCTGGCCAATAACATCTTGACTGTGACAATTGTCTTCTGGTAACCTAGATGTACAACATAAGGAACCTTATGCATCTCTGACAATACCAGTATTTTCAACTTCTAATCATTTGGCACATAGATCCTGTGTCTATACATGAGGATCCCATCCTCTTTTAGCTCATAACATTCCAAATTATGCTGTGACATACCTTGCTGTAATTTCACCTTTATGTCTACATAGCGTAGATATGATTTGGAAACTTCTAAAATTCTGTCTCTCAAATATGTCTAGTACATGCTAATGGTTGTAGCATGAATTTCATGCATCCTCCAACTGAGTGCATTAACGACCTTGTTTTCTTTTCCTCGGATATGATTATGTCGAAGTCACACTCACTGAGGAAATCTAACCACCTTCTTTGTCTAGCGTTTAAACTTGGTTGTCCAAACAAATATTTCAGAGCACAATGGTATGTTCTCAACTCAAATCGTATACCCATGAGATAATGCTGCCACATCTTCAAGGCATGGACTATAGCTGCCATTTCTAAATAATGAGTAGAGTATAAACTTTCATGCTCTTTCAACTTCTTTGATTCATAGCATATCACATGTTCATTCTGACCCAAGACTCCATGTCACACACCCACTACGACAACCTAGATTTTTCGTCTCTTTTTTTTTATCGAGGGACAGAATCCCCGAATTTCTATGGGGCCTAGCACATACCATCCCTTCCCTTATCCTCCTCCTTGTGATCATTGGTTATGACCACAGGCCTTACCAAAAAGGCGCTTCCATATTTCGCGTTTCGGGATTTCTGTGTGCGAGCTCTCCATGGCTCCCTGTCCCTTGAAATGCCGAAACACCAAAACTTATTCACACTAAACCGGCTCATCCACAGAGCGCGTCGGGGTTTTGTATACCGGGATTTCGTGACTTGCGAAGATGAGGGGTCTTGCCCTCTGGTTTCCCGGATGCTGAAACGCCGAAACTTATTCACACTAAACTGGCTCATCCACAGAGCGCGTCGGGGTTTCGTAAACCAGGATTTCGCGACTTGCGAAGATGAGGGGTCTGGCCCTCGGGTTTCCCAGATGCCGAATTGCCAGAACTTATTCACACTAATCTGTCTCATCCACAGAGCGCGTCGGGGTTTCGTATACTGGGATTTCACGACTTGCGAAGACGAGGGGTCTTGCCCTCTGGTTTCCCAGATGCTGAAACACCGAAACTTATTCACACTAAACTGGCTCATCCACAGAGCACATCGGGGTTTCGTATACTGAGATTTTATGACTTGCGAAGACAAGGGGTCTTGAACTCTGGTTTCCCGGATGCCGAAACGCCGAAACTTATTCACACTAAACTGGCTCATCCACATAGCACGTCGGGGTTTCGTATACCGGGATTTCACGACTTACGAAGACAAGGGGTCTTTCCCTCTGGTTTCCTGGATGCCGAAATGCCAGAACTTATTCACACTACACCGGTGGTCCAAATCACTCATGGATCATCGACCATGATCACGTCGCAATTTCACGAATCGTGAGTTTGTGCGGTCTTACCCTTGACCACTCCAAGTCGCGAGTCAGCGAAATGCTTTCCAACTGCCACATGTCATGTGCCGATGGACGGTTCCGAATACTTCGGGACTTTCAGGACTTCATCGAGTCCACTCTCCTGCCTATGCAAGGGTTAAGATCGACGATCAATAGAGCTCTGAAAAATCCTTGGATCTACGGTCCTGGATCCCATCGCTACTTGCGAAGGCTGAAGGGGTCGAGGTATTAACACCTACGCTCCTCCTTTAGATCCATCGGTCTTGACAAATCTGGGGTATTTCTGAAAGGATTCCGACTGTTCGTCTACCAAACGATGGGGTATTCTCTTTCGATAATTGGACTCGATATCCTTTCTGAGCTTGATTCATGAGATTCAACCTCTCGGGGCTTCGAACTCTCACGACTTCGAAACCTGAGAGAACTACTCTTTCTTGTACAAGGCTTCCAGACCCAGGTTGTCTAGACCTTCAGATGATTCTTGGTTAATTATCCCTAGGCTTGGTGACCTGACTGAAATTCCTTCCTAATTCGCTGAGCTATGAAATCTGTGACTGGGGTAAAGTAAACTCGTGGGTTTGCTATAATGGTAGTCTTTTCAAGGAACTCACTTCGACTCTGAAATGTGAGGAAAATCCCCAGAAAAAGCTGCCTTCGGGAATTAAACCAGGACAGAGCACGAGTCAAGTAGATGGGACAATTCTCAAGAGAACGGACTCATATTCTGAACTTATGCATTCTATACATAAACCGATTATGGTCGTATATAAGTATAAGCATGTATCCATTATTCCCAATCAAAACACAAGGTAGTCACTTCTATAGAGAGACCATTTATGAGCGTATAAACATGAGCATGCATCCAGGATATTCAATTCAAAATACAAGACATAAACACTTATCAGAAACACCAGGCGTGACATGACTGCTGAGAGGGGTGCTCATTTCCACCCAACCGTAGGCTCACTGACTCCAAACGGATTTACCACTAGCCACCCCTGAGCTAGACCACGATGCTTGAGATTTAGTCTCCTACTTCCAGCTCAACGGAAGTCAAGGACGAAGGTTACTCTCCTTCTCCTCTGTTCAGAAATCCCTATATTTTCAGAGTTATTCCCCGGTTCTCTTTAGCGATCCTTATCATGCGTATTCTCTCCCCCCCGTTCCCCACACTTCCTTTCTTGCCTTTTCTGCAAGATTGCGTGTGGCGCAAATTCCCCCGTCCGTGGTCAGGTCTAAGAGCTTCTACGGATGGGCGGTTCACCCCCATCCTCTCATTAACTCTTAAGGAGCCTCCCCACCTACCATCCTGATGGGTAATTCATTCCAGGGTCAGAGAGTTGCTCTTGCTCTTTGAGCAAGTAAAAACCAGTACGGTATTGGTTTGGTGGAAGTTAACGCAACCATTCCAG
>SNQJ01S0149532.1:0-12445 GCA_010110895.2 Picea sitchensis | reverse complement strand
AGTAGATGTTCTTCTCCACAACCCCAACATTTCAAGGGTTCTCTCTTTGGGTTATCAATCTTTCTTGGGGTAGATCCAAAAGGTTTATTTCTGCTCTGGGAGGGGAAATTCTGCTGGTGTACACTTCGAGTTGGGAAGCTCATCCTTGAGTCCTTTTTATAGTTTTTAAATTTTGGGGATTTAAACCCCTTTTTCTGGAATCTCGAACTATTCTTCTACTTCCAGCCTTCACGAGGTTTCGTCTGATGCCCACGCTGTTCATAACAATATCTTGCCTTTTGGAGAGTGTCCTCTAGGGTCTTTGGCTCGTCAAACTCAATCCTGTTCTGATAGTCCTTAGGTAGTCCACTGATGAATCATTGCACCTTTGCCTTTTCTGCTTTTATATAGGGTACGTACCTTAGCAACTCGAGGAATCTGCTGACATATTCCTCTATGGTGAGTTGCCCCAGCTTGAGTTCATATAATTATTTAGTCTTTTCATTGAAATACTTTTCTGATAGATACTTCTTTCTGAAGTATTTCTCAAACCGTTCCCAAGATAGGTCTTCTTCGTGAATCCCTTTTACATTCTTAAGGCCTTCCCACCAAATGGAAGCCTTCCCATTTAGGTTGAAAGTGGCTACTCGGGCCTTCAAGTTTTCTGAGAAGTCATGGACTCTGAAATACTTCTTTAGTCCAAGCATCTAGGCCTCTGCTTCCTCTCCCTTATTTATTTCACCGTCGAAAGAGGGTGGTTTGGCCTTGAATTCTTCGAGATTATGATATTTGGAATGATTTCGCTTCTTCCATTTTCTTCGGGAATAAGAACTAGTTCTGCTACTAGAAGATTCCTCTGAATCACCAGTTTCCTTTTCAGAGGAATCGTCAGACGCTTGTCCCTTATCTCTGGGGTGGACCTTTCTCGAGGTGCTCTTCCCAGTGTGGCCACTTAAAAGACCACATTTCTGTATCTCATGTGGACTTCGACTTTTCTTTGTCTGTCGTTGTTTCGCGTGACTAGTGTCAGGTCCATGCTGCAATTGTCTTTGTATGTCAGATAAACTCTGCAGCAAGACTGCATTAATTTCCATTTGCTTCTCTTGCTCTTTTATCAACCTCTCTTTGTCAGCCTTGCAGCTCTATAGTTCGACCATGAGGCTTCTCACAGTCTCACCTAGATCTGGATGGGTCTCTACTACTCTCCTTTCGTCAGAATCTTCGTCTCTATTGTGGGAGCCATCCCCCACTTCGTGGTGCGTCACCATTCTATGCGTCTACAGCTTCCCGCGGTTTATCATCTGCATGTTGTGTAGGAAAAAACACTTGTTGTTAGTCAACATTGTATTCATTCACAATCAATGCATAATTCATATTTTTCAAATGCATACACATAATAGGAATTTTCATTCTTAACTTTGACTTTTGATAAAGGGGGTTAGGATAGAGAGTTACTCCTTTTAAGAGTACTTCAAATGGAGTTTCTGCGCAACTCGTTCATGAGACCAAGCAGACCAAGTATTGTAACCATGCTTTGATACCAATTTGTCACACACCCACTATGGCAACCTAGATTTTTTGTCTCTTTTTTTTTTCGAGGGACAGAATCCCCGAATTTCTATGGGGCCTAGCACAGAAAATCCCTTCCCTTATCCTCCTCCATGTGATCATTGGCTATGACCACAGGCCTTACCAAAAAGGCGCTTTCGGCTTTCGTGTTTTGGGATTTCTGTGTGTGAGCTCTCCCCGACTCCCTGTCCCTTGAAATGGCGAAACGCGGAAACTTATTCACACTAAACCGGCTCATCCATAGAGCGCGTTGGGGTTTTGTATACCAGGATTTTGCGACTTGCGAAGACGAGGGGTCTTGCCCTCTGGTTTCCTGGATGCCGAAATGCCAAAACTTATTCACACTAAACCGACTCATACACAGAGCGCGTCGGGGTTTCGTATACCAAGATTTCACGACTTGCGAAGACGAGGGGTCTTGCCCTCTGGTTTTTCGGATGCCGAAACGCTATAACTTATTCACACTAAACCGGCTCATCCACTGTAACACACCCACTATGGGAACTAAGATTTTTCGGCTTTTTATCCTCTTCTTCGAGGAACAGAGTTCCCGAGTTCCTACGAGGTCCTAGCGTAGACTAGGTCTTCCAATCGGGACCTTCATCAAACCAATTCACTGGTTCTTTCGTTGAAAATCTGTCATGTACAACTCACACACCAAGCATAGGCTTCACTTCCAAGTGTCTATCAGTTGTGACCCCGGGCTAAGCCGAGATGCGCCTTTCGCATTTCGGGACTTCGGAAACCGGGAGTTCGAAATGCAAGGGAGTCGAGTTCTTCAACTCTTCAAACCCCGAAACCCAAAATCCTATTCACACCAAGTCGCTTCGGGATTTCACCCACCGGGACTTCGCGTACTGGGATTTCGCGATGTATGAAGATGGGGTTCATACCCTTCATATTCCCAGGTGCCGCAACACCGAAACCCATATATCTACTAAGTTCATTTCAGGGTTTCGGAAGTCGGGATTTTGAGATATGCAAGGACGAGGGGCCTCACATCTAGGATACCTGGGAGCTGAAACTCCGAACCATATATCCACTAATCACTAAACTCATTCCGGGGTTTCGCGATGTGTGACGACGAGGGGTCTCGCACCTAGGATATCTAGGAGCCGAAAATTCGAAGCTCATATATCCACTAAACTCACTTCGGGGTTTCGCAAGTCGGGATTTCGCGATGTGCGATGTCAAGAGGTCTCACATTTGGGTTTCCCGGGAGCCGAAACTCCGAAGTTCATATATATATGCTCAACTCGTTTCGGGGTTTCGCAAGTCGGGATTTCGCGGTGTGCAACGACAAGAGGTCACGTATCTGGGTTTCCCGGGAGCCAAAAATCTGAAGTTCATATATATACGCTAAGCTCGTTTCAGGGTTTCACAAGTTGGGATTTCACGATGTGCGATGACAAGAGGTCTCACATCTGGCTTTCCCGGGAGCCGAAACTCCGAAGCTCATATATACGCTAAGCTCGTTTCGGGGTTTCGCAAGTCAGGATTTTGCGATGTGCAAAGACAGGAGGTCTCGCACTTGAGGTTCTAGGAGCCGAAACTCTGAAACGCCGATCTATATATATGTATGATGCTAAGTTCATTTCAGGGTTTCACAAGTCGGGATTTCGCGTCTGGCGAAGACAAGGAAATTGACCCTTGGGTATCCTGGGTGCCGAAACGCTGAAACATCAAACTCTAACCACGCTATACCATATCGGGGTGTCTCATATCAGGATTTCGCAACTGGTGAATACAAGGAAACTAACCCTTGGGATTTCCGAGTGCCAAAACTTTGAACTACAAAAATCTATTCACGCTATACCATTTTGGGGTTTCTCATATCGGGATTTTGCCACTGGCGAATACAAGGAAACTGACCCTTGGGATTCCCGGGTGCCGAAACACCGAAAATCCGAGAGGTATCCCCGCTAAGCTACTCTCGGTGACAGGGATGAAGCAATTTCATGAGTTTACTAAAACGATAGTCCTTTTGAGGAACTCACTCCTCTCGGTATCGTGAGGGAACTTTCTCGGAAGGAGGTGCCTTCAGGGAAATCCAACCAAGGCATCGCGTGAGTTAAGTACATGGGACAATTCTCCCGAGGACAGACTCGAAATCTAAACTTGTTCAATACATACATACATACATACACACACACACACACACACACACACACACACACATATATGAACCGACTATAGTCATACAAGTATAAGCATGCATCCACCATTTTCGATCAAAACACCCGGCAAACATTTCTATACAGAAACCATTTATGAGTGTACAACCATGAGCATGCATTCCAGGAATATTCAATTTAAGATACAGGACATAAATACTTATCAGAAAAACACCAGGTGTGACACAACTGCTGAGAGGGGTGCTTGTTTCCACCCAACCGTAGGCTCAGTGACTCCCAATAGATTTACCACTAGCCACCCTCGAGCTAGACCACAAGGCTTTGAGACTTAGTCTCCTACTTCCCGCTCGTCGGAAGTTAAGGAGGAAGGTTACTCTCCTTCTCCTCTACTCAAGACTCACTGTATTTTCCGGAGTTCCTCTGGTTCTCCTTCTGCGATTCCTGTTGTGTGCTCTCCCCCTCCCCACACTTCCTTTCTTGCTTTGTCCTGCAAGGTCGCGTGTGGTGCGAATTCCCCTGCAGTGGTTAGGTATGAGGGCTTCTACGGATGGGAGGTTCACCCCCATCCCTTCACTAACTCATGAGGAGCCTCCCCACCTACCATCCTGGCGAATAATTCATTCTAGGGCCAGAGAGCATCTTTGGTCTTTGAGCCAGTAAAGACCAATACGGTATTGGTTCGGTGAAAGTTAATGCCACCATTCTAGGTGCCTTCCACCACCTTTCATCAACCATCGTGGTCTCTCTTTTTCAGCACATCCCCCTCCCAGTAGTCATGCAACACATATTCACACATCATTTACATTCATCGACCCTTTTATATAGGGTCCATCAAATCGCACATTCACATCTTGGAGTTTGCCATAGTTCTTGGTCAATATAGTTATTTTTACAGACTGGGGGAAACAGGGTGTTACATCCACAGAGCGCGTCGGGGTTTTGTATACCGGGATTTTGCGACTTACGAAGATGAGGGGTCTTTCCCTATGGTTTCCCAGATGCCGAAACTCCAGAACTTATTCACACTAAACCGGCTCATCCAAAGAGCGCGTCGGGGTTTTGTATACCGGGATTTCGTGACTTTCAAAGACGAGGGCTCTTGCCCTCTGGTTTCCCGGATGCCGAAACGCCGAAACTTATTCACACTAAACTGACTCATCCACAGAGCACGTCGAGGTTTCGTATACTGGGATTTCACAACTTGCAAAGACGAGGGGTCTTGCCCTCTGGTTTCCCGGATGCCAAAACATCGAAACTTATTCACACTAAAACTGACAATCCATATCACTCATGGATCAATGACCACGATCACGTCGTGATTTCGTGAATCATGAGTTCGTGCGGTCTTACCCTTGACCACTCCAAGTCGCAAGTCAGTGAAATGCTACCCAACTGCCACGTGTCATGTGCCGATGGACGGTTCCGAATACTTTGGGACTTTCAGGACTTCGTCGAGTCCACTCTCCTGCCTATGCAAGGGTTAAGATTGACGGTCAATAGAGCTCCGACAGATCCTTGGATCTACGGTCTTGGATCCCATCGCTACTTGCGAAGGCCGAAGGGGTCGAGGTATTAACACCTGCACTCCTCCTCTAGATCCATCAGTATTGACAAATCTGGGGTATTTCTGAAAGGATTCCAACCGTTCATCTACCAAACGATGGGGTATTCTCTTTCAATAATTGGACTTGCTATCCTTTCTGATCTTGATTCATGAGATTCAACCTCTCGGGGCTTCGAACTCCCACGACTTCGAAACCTGAGAGAACTACTCTTTCTTGTACAAGGTTTCCAGACCTAGGTCGTCTGGACCTTCAGATGATTCTTGGGTAATTATCCCTAGGCTTGGTGATCTGACTGAGATGCCTTCCTAATTCGCTGAGCTATGAACTCTATGACTGGGGTAAAGTAAACTCGTGGGTTTGCTATAACAGTAGTCTTTTCAAGGAACTCACTTTGAATCTGAAATGTGAGGAAACTCCCCAGAAAAGGTGCCTTCGGGAATTAAACCAGGACAGAGCGCAAGTCAAGTAGATGGGACAATTCTCAAGAGAACAGACTCATATTTTGAACTTATTCATTCTATACATAAACCGATTATGGTCGTATATAAGTATAAGCATGCATCCATTATTCCCAATCAAAACACAAGGCAATCACTTCTATAGAGAGACCATTTATGAGTGTATAAACATGAGCATGCATCCATGATATTCAATTCAAAATACAATACATAAACACTTATTAGAAACACTAGGTGTGACACGACTGCTGAGAGGAGTGATCGTTTCCACCCAACCGTAGGCTTAGTGACTCCAAATGGATTTACCACTAGCCACCCCTGAGCTAGACCATGATGCTTGAGATTCAGTCTCCTACTTCCAGCTCAACAGAAGTCAAGGANAAGGTTACTCTCCTTCTCCTCTGTTCAGAACTCCCTGCATTTCCAAAGTTCCTCCCCGGTTCTCTTCCGTGATCCCTATCACGCGTATTCTCTCCCCCCCATTCCCCACACTTCCTTTCTTTCCTTTTCTGCAAGATTACGTGTGGCGTGAATTCCCCCGTCTGTGGTCAGGTCTGAGAGATTCTAAGGATGGGTGGTTCGCCCCCATCCCCTCATTAACTCTTAAGGAGCCTCCCCACCTACCATTCTGATGGGTAATTCATTCCAGGGTCAGAGAGTTGCTCTTGGTCTTTGAGAAAGTAAAATCCAGTACGGTATTGGTTCGGTGGAAGTTAAT
This sequence comes from Picea sitchensis, assembly GCA_010110895.2. Lineage (NCBI taxonomy): Eukaryota > Viridiplantae > Streptophyta > Pinopsida > Pinales > Pinaceae > Picea > Picea sitchensis. The sequence continues at coordinate 6,021 of SNQJ01S0149532.1, read as the reverse complement.
GCAACCATTCCAGGTCCCTTCCACCACCTCTCATTAGCCATCATGGTATCTTTTAGCACATCCCATCCCAACAATGATGCAACTCATATTCATAACATAATTTACATTCATCGACCTTTTATACAAAGGTCCGTCAAATTAAACATTCACATCTTTGAGTTTGCCATAGTTCTTGGCCAATATAGTTATTTTTACAAGCTGGGGGAAACAGAGTGTTACACTCCACCGATTACTTCCTTGCATGCATACATGCACACAACGAAGTCTGCATCTGAATCGACAATTCTCAAAATTGACACACTTGTCACCAAACTCTTCAAGTGCTAAAAACGCCTTGCACAATCCATGGTCCATTCAAATCGAACACCTTTCTTTTACATAGATGTGATTGGATGCACAATCTCTTAGAATCCTTCAATAAACCTTATGTAGTACCCTGCTAGTCCCATAAAGGACCTTACCTCTACGACATTTCTTGGTGTTGGCCATTCCTCAATGGATTTTATCTTTGCTGGGTCCACAACTATCCCTTTCTTTGAAATGATATGACCCAAGTAATGAACCTTCCTCTAGTAAAATGAACACTTTCTCAACTTTGCATAAAGATGATGCTCCCTCAATACCTGTAGTACCATCCTCAAGTGATGCTTGTGCTCTTCTTCAGAATTTGAGTAAATAAAAATTTCATCAAAAAATACGATGACAAACTTATCCAAGTAATCTATGAAAACTCCATTCATTAAACACATGAAGACAATTGGTGCATTTGACAACCCAAATGGCACCTAATAATAATGCAACTGAAAGTAGTTCCTCATACCCAATGACCATGTATTTTCATCCTCATCGTTTTTGATTTGAACCCGGGGGTGATTAGTTTCCAATAATTGGTTGATTATGCCACTCCAAAAGGGTCAGTTATAGATCGTTTTAATTGAGCGATTTGCAATTAAAGGTAAAGTTGAAGTCTTATAAGCTTGAATCCAAAGTGAATAAAAAATCCTTAGTTTTTCTTATGTGTTATATGTCATGTTTGCATTTAATATCCTATGTGCAGAAATTCATAGAAAAAGCAACATAAAAACATAAGACACATAATGGATATGACACTTCCCTTGATAACGGAGTTCACCCTATGTGGGCTACCTCTCTGAGTCATTCTCCAAATCCTGACCGCTTTATTCTCCTCGCTGCAATGATGTCTCTCCTTTACAATTTGTAAGGCCAAAGTCCCTTTTCGGTGACGACAACAAGAGATCAGAATGTGATCAGGAATGTATACAAGCTTCACAAGTTCTCATGCTCATGAGGCATCCATGACGCTGACATGGACATCATTCCCACATACTCAATACATAAAAAGAGAAAGAATGAAATATGAGATTATATGACCCCCATCATCATGGAGCCATAAAGTGCCTTAGATACGCTGCTAAGATCCAAGGACAAATATGCAGCCCATACAAAGATCCTGAATTATGAGATTTAAAACTGCTTCGTTGGCCACTTATCATGCAAGTGCCACAATTTCTCTGTCACATGTAATTGATTGGTTTTATGTGGAAGAAGAGAACAAAATAATAGATAGAAGGAATAAGCTGACCTTGTTGCATTGCTGCAGCCTCTCCATGCTCCTTCAGACCTGTAACACGTAACACACATGCTATACTGCAACATTTAATGACAAAACAACATAATGAAAAACATGCTTACATTGGATTCTTAAGAACTTAACTTGTTGATCTGAAGCTCTGCTGCAAAAATAGACCTCGCCACTAGATCTGTGTCGTCGAATTACCCAAAAATGACTATCAAATCATCTCCATCAGACACAGGCACCTTCAGGCCTCCTCTGGACCTCTGTCTCGATTTGTGTGCAACTCTGCATTAAATGAATTAGAATATGCATAAAAAATCATGCCCTGTATGTATTGGGAGGATTGGTGTGTGCTCCCCCTTCCGTGCATTGGTGAAACTGTGCTTTTAATGAATAATGTGGGTGAATTACTCAACAAGGTCGTTGGCTGAGTTGGTTGGTGCGCATTTTTTAAGGCATGTGTATAGGGGGAGGTCCTAGGGTCAAGCCCATAGGCCTCCCCATTTTGGAGTGATGTTATAACTACGGATAAAAATGGCGGTGGTTTTGGCAATGATCTAACCCTAGCAGATACGTGGGACCTTGCCAGATTTGGCGGGGTCCATTAATAATATTTTTTTTTGGATTTTTGGTCAGGGGCCCTCCTTGTGAATTTTGGGGGTGCCACGTGGCACCCTTTGATTGGGCCACGTGGTGCCCAACTATTGGTCCCCATTTCCCAGTCATCTGCTACACAATTGCTAACTGTACCTTCCATGTACTTCTAACTGTACTCACCATGTTAGTGACCACGTCGTTTGGTACAGACTGCCACATCAAACTATATGGACTTCCACCTCATCTGACATGTCAGCCTATATGGACTGCCACCTCAGTCACCATATCACTTGTATGGACTATACAGATTACCACGTGGCACGATCTGATTGGTCCACAGATCGACCCAAAAACGACAAATACGAGCGACACGTGGAAACCTCTGGTGATGCCACAACACCATGATGACGTCAAAATGACACATGTCACCTCCCTACTCCTTCCACGTGTGCTGTATGGATGATGATGTCAGTAGTACATATGCTGACTCATCCCTTGCTGATTGAGCTAGGTTGACCCAACTTTAACCGCAAATATCTTTCAATCCGTAAATTTGTTTGACGATCCATTTGCGTCGTTGGAAATCTTGTGACACACTCTTTGCGATCGTACTGGTTTCACTAAGTTTTTGGAGCTTTTAATGTTTTCCCTTTCTCTAACTGCTGAGGCCATTTTGAGCCTCCTGAGACACTTCTGAAACTTCTGTGATGTTCCCTAGATCCACCTGGATCAATTTTTGTGCTCACCTTCAAATGTAGGAGGATTGATCTTATTCATTTCTCTCTGTAGCTCATCCACCATGGTCCTTCTCTTATTCTTTCTGAGAAGAGATGGACTTGAGCTATTGCACGATTTCCTGAAAGAATGCTTTGGCGAGTGAAATCGATGCTTATCAACACTTATTTATTCTCTTCTTTTCTCATCACGAGACCTACGACTTCTTGATCTACTTGACTATGTCTCCTTACACATTTTATTTTCTATTCTGTCCAAGATTTGCATCAATTTGACATTGAAATCATCTTGCTGCTCCTTGGCTCTCATAAGCCTCTTTTTATCAGCCTTATAGCTATGGATATCTTTTTGCAGTCCTTTTATGGTTTCTACCAATTTCATGCGCTCCTCCTTGGATTATGTACCATCAACACCCAAACCAAGATATAGATATCTTAATTCATCATCAAGATTGTAAGTCCTCAACACATCTTCCATTCTTTTAACCTTCTGTGCTTATTCTGTCTTTCTCTAATCACAGCTAATTCTGCAAAATGTGCAGAAAATTAAGACTTGTTAGATGATTTCATGCAACAACTACATGAAAAATTTTCACCATTTTTTCAGAATCCTTTCTTCATATTTCTTGGATGATTTTAACATCCCAAATTCTAGTGCACACACAACACATCAATGCTTTATGCCCATCATAGCTGTGCACCACACACCAATAGTTTTCATACATAATAAACTCTATGCTGTGCAACACCAATACTTAATGCACACGTCTCTTTCACGCTAATATTTGGCCCATACAAGTTCAATGTTGAACCAATAACTCTAATACCATATTGTAACGTACCTGTTAGCACTCTGTAATTTGCCCAANTATCAGCCTTATAGCTATGGATATCTTTTTGCAGTCCTTTTATGGTTTCTACCAATTTCATGCGCTCCTCCTTGGATTATGTACCATCAACACCCAAACCAAGATATAGATATCTTAATTCATCATCAAGATTGTAAGTCCTCAACACATCTTCCATTCTTTTAACCTTCTGTGCTTATTCTGTCTTTCTCTAATCACAGCTAATTCTGCAAAATGTGCAGAAAATTAAGACTTGTTAGATGATTTCATGCAACAACTACATGAAAAATTTTCACCATTTTTTCAGAATCCTTTCTTCATATTTCTTGGATGATTTTAACATCCCAAATTCTAGTGCACACACAACACATCAATGCTTTATGCCCATCATAGCTGTGCACCACACACCAATAGTTTTCATACATAATAAACTCTATGCTGTGCAACACCAATACTTAATGCACACGTCTCTTTCACGCTAATATTTGGCCCATACAAGTTCAATGTTGAACCAATAACTCTAATACCATATTGTAACGTACCTGTTAGCACTCTGTAATTTGCCCAAGGCTGTGATGGCAGTCACAGAGGCAACATCAAAACCACTTCGAGTCTTGGATCTAGCTCTCCAAGACTCAGAGAGGGATCTCTCTATTCGCTTTAACTTGGTTTGTATGGAATAAATGTTAGTCTAGCTATGAAAGTACGGGGTTGGGGTTTTTTGAAATATTTAGATGAGGGTTTGGTTGACAACAGAGGAAAAGGACATTGGGTGGAATGGAGTCAACAAGTTAAAATTGATGAATGAATAAATAACTAAGAACATTGGTAACCAGGCAAGGCAACCATGACAGTGGATCTCAATATTTTGTAAGATGGAAAAGAACAATGGGTTAAGAGTCATCTCAAATGCAGAGCAACGTTCATCTGAATTCTACATTCAATTTGGAGAAGAAAACATAAACATTGCTTTAAGCCAAATCAGGGTGTACAAGACAAATACTGATTATATTTTTCTTATAAACAATGATGGAAGAAAAAAATATGAGGAAAACATGAAAATGACAGTTTACATCATAAAACTTCACCATGAATCATGACACAAGAATCTGGAAATCTAGTGTCTTAATATTAATTCCAAATCACTTCAACCCATTGATCATCTTGACAAAACAGAAAGTGTTTCTAGATTATCTTCCCCTCTCTGGTACCTCTAGGTCGAACCTCTTTACATTAAAATCTTCTAAATAAATAGGATAGACCTCTCCATAAGTTTCAGAAGTTGGTTTCAACCGCCTCGTCCAAAAATAGCCATAAATCCCCAAAAATCTAGAACTGTCTGCCATGAAAGACGGGCCTAATTTCTGCGAAAAAAGGGTCCAAACAGACATCTTTTTCTCTTCAAAACTGACATATGGGAAAAAAATGAAGGAGGTTATTGTATATGGGCATGTTATGGACAAAAAACTCCTTCGGTTTCACCAAATTCGCCTTCAGCTGGCTGTAACAGCTCCCGCAAAATCAGGACTGTAACGGAAAAGTGAAAATATGGAAAAAAGGGCCTCGAATATGGGTTCGATTCTCCCTGTTCGTGGCACCTGTGAAAAAACTGAGAGAGGTTTTTGTTCTTCATCCCGTTTCAGAGAAAAATCTCTCTTGGTTTCTTAAAAATCATTTTCATTTGCCCAGAAACGGCCTCGGATGAAGACATGCTGAACAGGCGAAAACAGGTGAAAAAATGAGAAAAGCGATTTTTTCGGGATGGGTGGTATTCCGGACCCCCTCGAGGTGGTAAGCGGTTTTTTTTTTTGGGGGGGGGGTCTGCTGGAATGGGGAGCCGACACCTGTCCAAAGAGTGGTAAAGGGAAACAACCATTCCAGACCCCCCCCTCTCGTTAAGTTTTGGATAGTGAGGGGGGGTCCGGAAAGTTTTAGCGCCGTGGATTTGTTTTTTTATGTTGATTGAAAGTACGGGGGGTATTTACTATTTGGGTGGGTAGACTTAGGGTAGTGTAATTTTTATGTTTTTTAATTTTTTGTTATTTTATTTTATTTTTTTAATATTATTTTTATTGTTTACGTTTTTGTTTAGTTATTTTATGTTTGTTTTTTTTGTTTTGTTTTTATGTTTTGTTTTATTTTATTATATGTTTTATTTTTTTTGTAGGTTTTGTTTATTAGTTTTTATTTTATTAATTAATAAAAACTAACGTAGTTACTAACTTAGATTTTTAATTAAATAATT
>SNQJ01S0149531.1:0-23392 GCA_010110895.2 Picea sitchensis | reverse complement strand
TTGTTGTTTTCTTTCTAACCTTTTACCATACAACTGTCATGCCTAGCAGAGCCCAACTGGGCATGTAAGCACTCACTTTTTGCTCACACAGCGACGAGAAGAGTGCAAACAACCATTAGAAGTATCTGTAAGTTATGATTTTGAAGGTTTAGATATTACAAATATCTCCACTGCTAAAAATTGAAGAACTATAACACTAAATGATGCATGGATCAATCTAGAAAAAAATGGAAACACAAAAAAACTTAGTGGGCACCATAACTCCTCGAACCATCTTACATCCTTTGTCATAGAAAACAACCTACACACCCACATCATTAAGTTTTCTTACTGATAGTAGGTTTCGTACCAAACCCGGGATGTGAAAAACTCCATTGATTCCCTTCACTCTACCATTAGGGAATTTGATCAGAAGTCTAGAATGACCAATTATGCTAAGATTGATCCAGGTGGATAACGATGGCCACCCACCTATTCCATTGGCTCAAAACACAGTTTTCCACCTTGGCACTTTTTCTACAGTTTTTGGGGTCTTGAACTTCCAAGGTCGTTTTGAGATCCCAAACGACATTTTTTTGATGTTGCGAGGCCTATATTATAGCCTAGTCAAAATGTGTACTTCTCGGCTAGAACTTTCTAATGATCTAGCATGCACCCCAAACATAGATCGTATGTAAAATTTATGCCCTTGGGAAGTTGACATATCAACTACCCCCATTGTGGCCCACAAACCTTTTGGCGTTTCATCTCCCGGGGTTAGGGTTTTGGATGTTTAAGGTTTTCTCATTTATATTGTATGTTAAAATGGTCTTTGGAGCCTCATTGTAAACATCTTCAAATGCATTTTTAACATAAAGAATAAATGAGAAAAACCTAAACATCTAAAACCCTAACCCCGGGAGATGAAACACCAAAAGGTTTGTGGCCCCCGATGGGGGTAGTTGATACATCAACTTCTTGAGGGCATAACTTTTGCATTCAATCTCTGTTTGGGGAGCAAGATAGCTCGTTGGAAAGGTCTAGTTGAGAACTACACATTTCTATTGGGACCAAAATATAGCCATGTCTCCAAAACATTAAAAAATGTTGTTTAGGGCCTCAAAACTACCCTAGAAGTTCAGGACCCAAAAAACCGTAGAAAAATTGTCAAGGTGGAAAACTATGTTTTGAGCCAGTGGAATAGGTGGGTGGCCACCAATATCCACCTATATTAAAGAGGAGAGTCATCACCAAGGTATACCACCCCACCATCATGTTTCTCATACTTTGAAAACTAGTTCCAGTGAGAAGTCATATGGAAGGATGCTCCACAATCTATCAACCATGCATGCTAGCTTTCATGGGTTGCCAAAGTTGCAACAAAGGCATCTCCATCATCCTTCTAAGAATATTTTTCGGATTCATCATCAAAATCATCCTTTTCCTTATTATTCTTATTTTTCTCTTCCTTGCAGTCTCTTTTGAAATGCACAACCTTGCCAGAGTTCCAATATTTTTCCTTGGACTTTCTAGGAGACTTGTGACTCCCCCAAGATTTGGGTATGCCCCTTTCCCTCTTCTTTCCTTTCTTCTTCAATCTTCCACGAATACCCAAGTACTTATCGGTGGATTCAAAATATTTCCACGTCACCTCCTCTAGGAATAAATCAACCACAACCTCATCATGCACCAATGTCTTTAAATTGCTTCCAATGGCCATTACTAAGTTGTCCCAAAATTTGGTAAATAACACAAAAGGGTCATATAATGATCCTTCTCGTCCATTTTCAGTCCATCTGAGATCCATTGGATTACAATAGTATTAAAGGAATTCAAGTTGTTCTCTATAGAATCACCATCACCCATTCTCAAGGCAAACAACTTTTCCCTAGATTTTTTTTATTAATTAGGGATATAGCCTACTGCTCCTCCAACTTCTAGAGAGTTGCTACATTTTTTTTCTTTAGAAACTCTCAATAATACTGAATCAACCAATAGAGCATGATACATTTTCTCACATTTCTCTCCAATACCACCCACTCTCCATATTTCATTCTAGTGGGTTTGGTTCCAGATACTGCAATCTAAAGATCGAAATCTACGAGAAGATCATCCATATTGAGCTTCCATAGCTCAAAGCTAGTGCCACTAAACTTCTTGATTTCTAATCTAGACATGTTCACCATTTCCCTGCAATATGATTTATTTATGCACTAGCTCCCACTCAAACCAAGATTAGATAAAAAAGTCTTGTCCCAAAAATCCTTGGATCTAAGGAGATTAGGATTTGATACCAAATCAAAGGAAGTAGAGGTGCATAATCCACCTTTTACACTAACAAATGAGAGACGAATGTGCATAAAACTTTAAACAAATGAAATAAATAACAAACTATTAGACAACGATTTCCTAGGGAAAACCCTTTAGGGAAAAAAAACCACTCTCCAAAGCACACTCGGTGTATTATACAACTAACATATGGTTACAATAAATCATAGATTTTTCATGCTCTCAACATGGGTATTCAAAAACATAAAGGCTTTTGTAGAAATTTCGACAACATAATAGTAAGTTAAAAGACTCACTCACATTCCTCCTACCCAAGAAATCAACAAATAGGCATGTAATAAAACTATAAACCATTTATGTTTTTTCAACTCCACATGCTAGAAACCACCAACAATTAATTGGCCAACTATTGTTGTTGAGCATTAATTACTTGCAATTGCTTAGCATTCATTACGTGTTGCTAGTCAATATTTATTACTTTTTAAGCTCAACATTTATTCCCCTAAATGACCATGGGAAGTTAATAGATCGATGGAGTGACTTGGGCTAGCCCTAGGATCAAATCGATTGGCTACCACTATAACCAAAGAGTATATTCAATAATATGTAAGCTAGTAATACCAATAACTTATGACTTAGCAAGGGCCAAGATGCCCAGAGAGACACCCATGTAGGGGGGCGAGAGGGGGGACGGGTTGTCCCACTCCTTCGGGGTGGGGGTCCCACTCATGGGGGGACATATACCCTTATAGCCTTATCACAATGCACTGAATGTCTCATTGGGGCATACATCCTTCTGGTAGGTTATAACTCCATTGTTGCATAATTACAAGTTGTATGACACACATGTCCCAACAATTTAAGTAACATATAGTATTATTATTTGTTATAAGTTTTATTATTTTTTAAAATGAGATATAATTATGGGTGTTGTCTAAGTGTTCTACGTTTTTTCCCTTTTCGTCAGAATCCGATGACATAAATATGCATGAAATCACCATTTTTTGTTGTTTAAATTGCATTTTTGAATGCATAAATGGATTCAACGTGTTGAAAAACCCACAAGGCACTTAGATTACACAAAATTAACCACTCAAATATGTAGATACAACAATTTCTAGTCAGATTTCAGGCAAATATCCCCGAAAAAGGAACCAAAACGTAGAACGTTTAGACTACGACTATAATTATGTAAGCATTTCCCACATACACACCTAACACCATCTATATCATACTCTGTTATAAATTTAACATCTTTCAATATAATAACTTTTAATACTAAACAACTCCTTAATAATTTTACAATACAATTTAAAACATCATCTAATAAAAACACTCTATATACAACATCAAATTTGAACGTGGTATATTATTACAAAAGTTATAAAGAGACTAAAAATACCTCTAAAACAATAAAGTGAGAGTAAATATCATGTGTAACCTCTAAGTTCCATGGAGTTTGTGATGCAAACTTGAAACAATACAATCCACTTTAAAATAAAATTCTAAGCATATAATGTTATCATGCGACCAAGTGCTAAAATGCCTTCAAATATTTTTCATAATGCAATTCACATAAAATTTTAAATTTGTGTATAAAAACATTGCGAATAAGAGATTAAAAGTACCTCTAGAATTAGTTCATATGTATAATGTGACCTCCACATCATGCGAAATTCAGCCCCTTTGACCCAAAACAAAAATTACACGTGTCGGTATGAATAAATATTAACATAATTACGCCGAAAGGCATACACCTATTAGTAATGGGCACATTTAATGATCTTTTAACCTTAAATCTTAATCTTATGGCCAGGAATTGAAGATGCTGGCATATTCTTAGTCGTCCTCCCAAATCAATGAATAAGATTTACTGTTCACAACTCCCTTGCATTTATAAATGCATGCGTTAACATGTTTACTTTTTCACATTTACCTAATCATATTAAGAAATTATTGTAAAGAGTTGGATGTGAAACGTTGGATGTGGATAACACGTATCATATTTAAACAGGTTTAAATTGCGGCAGGCGTGACGATAACAGGTACATTTTTGGACAAGTTTCAGTTGCCGCGGGCGTTTGATGGCATGTGACAAGTTTCAGTTCATTGAATTATTTACGGTACTTCTCTGAAGCAGTGTTTTTAATTATTCTTTTGGTTGTGTTCATTGTAGTGCTTGCCCGAATGCGTGACTTGGTTGGTGAATCTAAGAAGTCTGGACGTTTCTTCCAATCGCCTCAAATCTCTTCCCGATTCTATCGGTCGGCTCGTAAAGCTTAAAACCCTAAATATTTCCAGCAACGTGCTCGTTACTCTTCCTTTTAAATGTGACATGATAAAAGTGGAACTGTCGTATTTTATGTGCGTTTTGACGTTCACCAACCACAACGACTTTGCGGCTGTGCTAGTCATAATATTGGTTTGACAATGTCATTGTATATGGTCAACTTACATCACCAAACCTTTTAGACAAATTCAATTATGTTTCTTGAATCTTACAAAATCGGTATTTTATTATAATGAAAAAACACCTTTTATAAGTGCTCACCCTTGACATTGGAGATTATAAAATAATGGCTCACTCATTGAATTTGATATTTTGAAGTTGTGAATTTCGATTCCCTTCTAGAGTAATCACCAATGAATGACACTTAATACAAATTCTTAGAAATCAAAGAAACTTTAACCAGATCAAATATAATAAAATGAATTAAGTTTAAGATGCTAGAACCAATGAATGACACATAATACAAATTCTTAGAAATCAAAAAAACGTTAACCAGACCAAATACAATAGATTGAATTAAGTTCAACATGCTAGAAGATTTGTGAGAACTAAAGTAAAATTGAACATGGTTCTATACTCGTAAAAATTATTTATTCAAGAGCACAATCATTCAATCCATCCATACGATTTTTGTTTTTCAATGTTTATAGACCCTTCTCATTTATTTGGCCTAATTTTTGGTGTCATAGAATTGTCTTCTTTATAGGTAAATTTATTTTTGAAGTGAGAGATTCTTTATATACCCAAAAAGCATGATCCTGAGAAGTAGATATAAGTTTTGATTGTAAAGGTGTAGATACTATGGATCTCTCTACTGCAAAAATTAAAGAACTATTACACTAAATGATGCACACATCAAGATGACACAAAGTGGCCACACAAACACCCTTTGCGATCCCCATAAATCCTTATACAATCCTATAGTCTTTGTTAGAGAAAACAACCTACACACCCACATCATTAAGCGAATTCATCCTTTCCCTGAGGAGAAAGGAAAAATCAAATTCATGTGCTACTACATAAGCAAATTTAGCAATAACTTTGGAGGGTGGAATTTTTGTTGGCATCCTAAGATACCAATTTTCAAACATCCTATTGAACTTTGATAGAGACTCATAATTAACTTTTTCATTGCATAAAGATTAGTGAGATAATAATGATGATTGTTCCTCTTCCCCATTTATCCATGAAATGTGTTATAAATCCATCCAAGAGATAATAGAATCATAAATCAATTTTGTAAACCACTTTCTACAATCTTCCTCTAAGGAATGAGAGAACATTATTGCAAAAACATCATCATGTTTGATTTCAAAGTAATCAGTGTAGTCCTTAAACACTACAATATGCTCTTCTATTGAAACTTCATCATATCCATTGAACTTAGGAAGGGTTATAATATATTTTGTAAGCATGTCATGAAGAAATGATGGAAGTATAAGTGATTTGTTATGTTTACAACCCAAGGATGAATATTTTAAGACAATTGTTCATAACTGTAGCGTCCCCAATATTCCAAGCTGGGCCACGCCACACAATCTAAACCAAAAAATTCTCTCATACCAGAATGTAACATTATCCATCTTATTATTGAACAATACTATTCCACAATACAATGTGCAGAGTCTATTCTAACTCAAGTCCACGCAGTTTGACTAGAAATAACATGCCCAAACCAAGTTTGAGGAGCACCACACAACTTATAATAATGGAAGCAACTTTCTCCTTTAACACAACTTTAAGAAACAAAAGTAACTCAAATAACCATGTGCACCAGCATACCAATCACACATTACAAACGTGCACACAACCACCTTGGTGTCATGCGCCAATTCTGATTTTCTTGTGCGTGAAATCTAATTTCATGTACACACATACAAATTCCATCCTTCTGATGCACACAGGCTACTTCTATGTGCACCCAACCATTCAATTCTTGCCTCAGAGACTCATAACCACAGTCCAAATATAACTTATAGGAAAGCTAACAATAATAGTCATGCTTGTGCATGACTACAGTACTATATGAAAACACTACCTTACATGTGCAAGAATTATTAAAAAAATAACAACGATTACTTATATGCGATAACATGCAAGAATTAACCCATATCAAACATAGATAAATAAGCATATAGTAAACAACATAAGTACTTAAAGATACTTATCTTTTAGAAAAGTCACCAACTATGCGCATAACTCAGATGTTCCTCCCATCCATAGACTATGTTGCTCATAATCTTTCGGCAACAGGTAAACCCCAATCTGGGGCTTGAACTCCACTAGGGTAAATTGTTTCCTAGTGACAAGATAAGGTCTGAATCTCAACATAATTGCTCTATCCTAAGTGTCCGTTGATGAAACTAACCTACAGTCTCTCATTCCCCACGCAACTATCACACCCAAGGAAGTGTGCCCCTTCTTTGCTCACTGGTCCCTCGACTGCCCAACTTCTCTTAGAAGGTTACCAACAATAGGTTGGACAAGAAGTCTATGAGTCCTGCATCTAATGCCTAGCGCACCAAGAACTTCCCACCTAGAGAGATTTCTCACGAGCCAATCTTCCCACCTAGAGAGATTCCTCAACAACCAATCTTCCCACCTAGAGAGATTTCTCACGAGCCTAACAACATGTCTCCTCAACAACCAAAACAGAATTACAACCCCAAAATTCCTTACAAGCTTCTTAGTGAAGATAAGGTAATAATCGGATTTTCTATAGAGTCTGACCCCCCCCTTCTGCTCACGAGAGCCTGAAAACATCAATCCTCTTTCCCCTAAATTCGAATAGTAATTCCATATTCCCCAAAATACACTAAGGCCAACAATATATATTGCATTCCTTCAACTTGACACTTGTCACCTTCAAAAGTAGCATAAGACACTTGGTGAATCGTTCCCTACCCTCAGGAACTTAGGACAAAATAATTATCCAACATTACGCTTTTCCAGAAATATTATAAAATATTCCCTAAGACTTACGTCTCACCCCCTTTTTCCTTTTCCCGATAGAGTTATCCCCCCATCTCTTTTCATCTGAGTTTTTTTTTGTGCAACGATGCAATATAATATTAATAAATGAGTATAATTGCATGGATAGGCACACTGGCCTATCTGCATCCCAACTCACTAGCCTCATACTCACACAGGCTCTCCGGCCTCAATACACATACATACATACATACATACATACATACATACATACATACATTCTCTTATACTCACACAAGCCCCGCCCTCAATACACATACATACATACATATACATACATACATACATACATATATATATATATATATATATATATATATATATATATATATATATATATATATATATATATATATCAACTTTGCACACTGCATTACTGCACTCCTACCCAAGTGTGCACAAGATGGTGCAATGTGTATTGTCTGTGGGTGCACAACACTAAGTGACATGTGCAATTCAATTCGTATTGGATAACAAATATTCACGACTCACTCACACATGTAATGAACACCAAAACAAGGCTCCATCGTCTCACCAACCTATATGTATATTACATTAACAATTAGTACCCAACAACTCACTAGCCTATATACCAGATTTTGATTGGGGACACTCTTCCATAATCTCCCCTCCCCCTTATTTATGCACTATCCTCTATGCATCATATACACACGTACATACAAAAATTCAAAAGTATTCAAAAGGATGAGGATACTCTGCTCGCATAGCATCCTTGCGCTCCCTAGTTGCATCCTCAGGACCATACTAGGTCCATTGGACCTTTACCAGCTCCATGAATCGATTATGGAGCTGCTTCATTTTTTGATCCAATATGAAAACTAGTCGCACTTGAAATCTTCCTTCTAGCTCCACCTGAATCACATTCCAATCAATGATGTGTTTAGCATCAGGTACATACTTCTTAAGTAATGAAACATAGAAAAAATTATGAATACATAAGGATGCAGGAAAAGAAATCATATATGCAAGAGGACCAATCCTTTCAAACATTTCAAATGGCCCACAATAGCCCGTTGCTAGATTAGAACACTTTCCCAACTTCAGGGAACTACGCCAAGAATGCATGATGCCCCACTTTAAAATCTCTATGGGTTTTTCCTTTATCTGCACAACTTTTCTTCCTATCTTGGGAAACTTTTTAATTATGCCTGATCTTTACCATCTTCTCCTCCATTTCCTGGAGCAAATATTGCCCAACTACTGCATGTTCTTTTGGGTTGTCCCAACTCATTGGCATATTCCAATTTCTACCATAAAATGCCTCAAATGGGCTCATCTTCAAAGATGGTTGATACCCATTGTTGTAAGAAAACTATACCAAATGAAGGTAGTATTCCCATTTGGATGGTTTATCCATCACATACATCCTGAGCATATCTTCTATTACTTGATTTACTCTCTATGTTTGTCCAACTGTCTCGGGGTGATATGTTGTGCTAAAATTCATATTTGTTCCAAATCCCTTGAATAACCCTTTCCAAAAGTTCGAAGTGAACTTGGAATGTCTGTCAGACACAATTGTCTTAGGTATACCATGCAACTTAGCAATTTCTTGCATGTATGTCTCAGCAATGTCGGTTTCCTTGCAAGTTGAATTCACTGGAACAAAATGGACAACTTTAATAAGTTTTTCCACCACCACCATAATAGAATAATTTTGATTGGTTGATCTGGGAAACTTAGTTATGAAGTCCATGGTCACAACTTCCCACTTCCACTCAGGAATGGGAAAAGATTGTAGCAAACCAATTGGATATCTGTGCTTAGCCTTGAACTTATGACATTCGAGACATCTAGTAGTAAGATAAACAACTTCCTTTTTCATACCTGGCCAAAAGTATTGCTTCTTAACTGCTACAATTGTCTTCTAGTAACCTGGATGTCCCGCATAAGGAACCTTATGCATATCTAACAAAATCAGGCTCTTTAATTTATGATCATTCGACACATAGACCCTGTGTCTATGCATGAGGATCCCATCCTCTCTTAATTCATAACCTTCAAACTTTTGTTGTGACATACCTTGCTGTAAGTTCTTTTGTATGTCCACATAGCATATATCTGATTTGGAAACTTCGAAAATTATGTCACACAAATATCTCTAGTACATGATAATATTTGTAGCATGCATATCATGACCCTGCTATTGAGTGCATCAACCACTTTGTTCTATTTTCCTCTGATATGATTTATGTTTAATTCATTATCATTAAGGAAATCTAACCATTTTCTTTGTCTGAAATTTAAACTTGGTTGTCCAAGCAATTACTTCATACCACAATGGTTTGTTCTCAGCTCAAATATTTTACCCATGAGATAATGCTTCCACATCTTCAAGGCATGCACTATAGCTATCAATTCTAAATCATGAGTAGCATAGAGATTTTATTGCTCTTTCAAATTTCTTGAATCGTAGCACACCACATGTACATTCTGACTCAGGACTCCACCAAGTCATTCCTTGCATGCATCCGTGCACACAATGAAGTCTGCATCGTAATCAATAATTGTCAAAATTGGTGCACTTGTCAACAAATTATTCAAGTGTTAAAAACTCCTTGCACAATCCAGAGTCCCTTCAAAACACACACCTTTATTCTGCAGGGATGTGATCGGATGCACAATATTTGATCATCATTCAATAAACATTTTGTAGTACCCTTCTAGTTCCATAAAGGATCTCACTTTTGCGACATTTCTTGGTGTTGGCCATTCCTCAATGGATTTTATCTTGGCTCGGTCCACAACTATTCCTTCCTCTGAAATGATATGACCCAAGTAATGAATCTGCCTCTAGTAAAATTAACACTTTCTCAACTTTGCATAAATTTTATGCTCTCTCAATACCTACAGTACCATCCTCAAGTCCTATTCATGCTCTTCTTTAGAATTTTAGTAAATAAGTATGCCATCCATAAATACAATGATGAACTTATCCAAATATTCTCTGAAAACTCCATTCATTAAACACATGAAGACAACTAGTGCATTTGACAACCCAAATGGCACCACTATGAAATCGTAATGACCATACATTGTTATGAAGGCAGTCTTGTTGATATCTTCCTCTTTTATTCTCACTTGGTGATATCCATATCTAATATCAATCTTGAAAAATATCCTTGCGCCCCTTATCTGATCAAACAGGTCATCTATCCTTGGAAAATGATACTTTTTCTTCATTGTTACCTTATTCAACTTCTTGAAGTCAATGCAGAGTCTTAGCGTATCACTCGCCTTTTTCACAAATAAAATTGGTGCACCCCAGGGCGACACACTTGGGCATATCTGCCCCTTCTTCATAAGTTCTTCAAGTTGCATTTGCAACTCCTTCAATTATGGTGTACTCATCCTATAAGGAGTCTTGGATACAAGCACTACTCCAAGCATCATATTCATAGAGAACTCAATATCTCTTTTTGGTGGCAACCCCAATATCTCCTTAAATACATCCTCAAATAATTTTATTATGAAGAAATCTTCAACACTTGGCACTTTACCCACGGGTACATCCTCCAAGTTTTATGCAAATACTTGGCATCCCTTCTTGTAACTTTTCTTCAATTGAAAGGCTGAAATTTCTCTAATGGTCATAGCTCTTGAAATTCCTTGAACTAATCTTAAATTCCCTTCCTCATCCAAGCAAGTAAATGCTTTATTGTAACAATCTAAACCAACATGATGTTGGTCCAACCAATCTATACCAATGAGTCAATCATACGAGCCCAAATATATAATATTCAGATCAGCCTTTGTGCACAGACCATTCATTTCCATTGGATATGCCTTGACCACCTCATTAATTTTCCTTTTTGCTCTTATAGCTAACAGCACCAACCAAGGTTTTCCAATCTTTCTTCTTGGCAATTGGAGTCTTTCCACCATTTTAGGATCTAGATAACTATGACTAGCTCCCGAGTCAATTAAACTAGCAATAGGTTGGTCGTTAATCTTACCTTCCACCTCGATTATGTGCAACTGGAACTCAACTTGTTTTTTATCCTAGGTACACTTCCACCCATGTCTTCAACTGTCGCAACTTTCTGTACATTGTGCGCAGTCCTCACTTTTTCACCTCTTTGTGGGAAATCTCTAAACATATGATTTACATCGCAACCCCAACACTTCAATGGTTTCTTCCTTGGCCTAGTTTCCATTGCCTCAGTCATTCTAGGCTCTTTTGGAGTCAGTTGTCCCTGTGCAGTATTTCTGAAAAACGGTGGCCTAGTACCCTTCTTTCTATGTTCCACCTTTCTTTTCATCTTATCTTTCCGAGACTTTTGGAATGTCAGTCTTCCCCTTTTCTGATCATAAAGACATTTAGTGTGTGTTATTGTTTCCTTCGATGTCTTAGGGTCACCATATTGTATCTTGTCACTGATAAATGATGGTAGCCCACTCATATACCTCTAAATCTTCACCTGTTCATCCTTGATGAAAGGAGCATATTTTAGCAATTCTAAAAATCTTCTTTCATACTTGTCTATGGTCATGCTCCCAAATTTTTTTTGTAAGTGAGTTGAGATTCTATATTACTGAGTAAAATATTGTACAAAAAGGGCTAAGGGGTGTCCCCAGATCAACCAAAAGGAAACCAGATCAGGGGTCCCCAAGCTACGCTATCTACTTTAGTGAAAGGATGGATGGGTCGCCACTCGGGGAAACTGACCCAATCTCCATAAGTTCGTTTGAAAAAGAAAAAAAACTATACCATCATAAATACATAAAATCAAGAGCATATAACATGAGTTGTTCCTATACTGATAAGAAAAATAAATTGAGTTGATGGTGTGTCTAGTCCACGCAGATTGGGTGGCTTTCATCTCCTTCCTTCCTTACCTCGTTTTCCTTTTTCTTCTCCACCGTGCGCATCCTTATGATGTTGGCTGGTGTTCTGCATTGGTTTGCTGGAGTGATGTCCATGTGATGGATATAGAGAAGGTAGAGTTGGAATTGACTAGCCAATCGGTCTATTTTTTTGCCTTGGTTTCTCTGGTTCTCTGCTATGCCTCTTACGCTGGCCTTCAAGTCACTGAGGCGGCTCGGGATTTCTATGATTTCTTTCTTCCAGCCTCGGCTTTCCACCCTGATGGTCTCGTTATTTTATGCTCTCAACTTTCATATTATCATTTTTGTACGCTAGGCTTCCTCCACCATTTTGTGGTAGAGGGTTTTCCTGGGTTGTGTGGCCCCTGGGTCCCTTAACCCATTTGCTTCTTGGATGAGTTCCTCCCAGACTTTGCCCTGGCATTTGGTGTTGACTTCCCGCTCCCATCTGTCGATGACTTCTTTACCCTTTGTATTTTCTTGCTCGAGGAAGGTTCCTTTGGCGTCTCTGGCCACCTGTTCCATCC
Source organism: Picea sitchensis (assembly GCA_010110895.2). NCBI lineage: Eukaryota > Viridiplantae > Streptophyta > Pinopsida > Pinales > Pinaceae > Picea > Picea sitchensis. The sequence continues at coordinate 10,468 of SNQJ01S0149531.1, read as the reverse complement.
TAGTGATATTCCAGGCACTTATTGGGTGTTCCTCTCCCTGGGGTCCCCTCTTACTTTGGGTGTTCTTCGTTCTTACCATCTTTTCTTGTAAGCCATGGATTTTTTTGTGATTTCTTTCTCTGCTACTACTCTCCCCTTCCTGGTCTCTGGAATTGTTGCTAGTTGGTGTTTCGCTATCCCTGATGCTTCTTCTTTTATAGAGTTTCCCCAGAGGTGGTCTTCTTCGGGTAATCATTTGTCTCCTGTAAAGGTGTATCTTTCGGTCCTTTATCTCTATTTCTGAGTGTGTGCGATTGGGAGCTCTACCATCATTCCAACGCCAATATTTTTCCTTACACACTGTTCCCCAATCATTTCCTCCCTTGGGATATGGGTGTGGATGAGGTGTACCCATACCTTCTCTCAGGATATCCCTTTGGTATTCGTGCTTTGCCGGCTGTGGCTTACCCTTTCCATTATCCCATGACTAACCTTTGTACTTCCTTCTATTGACAGGACCTTGGTATCGTACCCCTTCTTGTGGTGTGACTGTGATCTGCATTGTAACTCATGTTTAAAAGGCGGCCTAACGGATTCGGCTTAGATCCTACTTGCCCTTCATTTAATTCTATGTTTCCAGCCTCGATGTGGTCACTCGTACTTCGGTTGTCGTCATAGTACTTTACCTCTAGTTGGGTACAGTCTGTCTGAAACTAGCCACTTGGGATGTTAATCCATGTAGCATCGAATTCTGACCCTTCCTTGTTGACCCCTTCATTATCAATTCTATCCACGCGTCCATTTGCTGACCTGCGAACCCAACGTAACTCCACTGTGATCCTTGTCTACAAATGCTCCAGAATCTTTTGTAGATAGTAAGCCAAGTGCCAATGCCTCTGTATTTTTCCCACTTTGGTGTCGTTTTGGAGTTTCCTTACTGTGTTGATGACTAGCATGGAGTCGCCTTCCACTATTATGTTTTCCATTCCTTCCCTGTGTAGTTTCTCCAGGCCTGTCTCCAATGCTCCAAATTCTGCAACGTTGTTTGTTGAATTCCCCAAAATTCATGTGTACAGTCCGATAATTCTTCCTTGAATGTCCCTGATTACTTCCCCCGTACCAGTCCATCCTAGGTTTCCCTTTGATGCCCCGTCGAAATTTAGCTTGAGGGAGCCCTCTGGTGGCGGTTTCTAGTTTCACTCGCCTAAACTTAGTTGTGACACCCGTCTCACTTGATTGGGGTTGTGTCTTCCTTTCACTTGGGAAGCCTCTAGAATTATGAGATCTCGATCAGTAAGTTGCGCTCCTCTTGTTCAGAGGTTGTGGTTCTGTACCATTTCCCTTGTCATGGCTATAATTGTTTCCTTGATCTTTCCAACTGTCCAGCTTTGGTTCTTGAAGATGCGTCGGTTCCTTTCCTTCCAAATTACCCAAATGATCATGTCGGGGGTGAGCGCCCAACAAAGATTAACCTCTTCATTGTCGTTGTAGTTTTCTTCCCAGGTGTTTATAGTTGCGGAAATATTTTCTTCTAATCCTATTAGACTAACAAAAAATGCTTGTCGCCCAGTCCCATAATTATGTTGTGTAAGGACATTCATCCAAGAGATGGTTCGTTGTTTCCTCCTTTTCTTCACATAGGTAGTATCTTGAAGGGCCTATGAAACCTCTCTTCTTTAGGTTCTCCCAAGTTAGGATTTGGTTGTGTAGTATTAGCCACTGGAATATTTTTATTTTTGTCCATTGAGGGTTATTCCAGAGCTTGTCCCAATGATACGTCGCAAATTATTGATCCTGGTTTGTTATGTAGTGGCATACTTCTTTAAGATTGAAATCCCCTCCTGATTTGTGCCCCCATCTCAGCTAGTCATTTCCATCCGTGACTGCAATTTTCCTTCTCCCCAATTCCTCCTCCACTTCTTTAACTGTTGTTGTGGTTTGGTCTCTAGTCTGTGGGGTGAGAGTGTTCCAGATTCTCCATTTGTTGCACTCTTCTTCTTGTTTCCAGTAATGGTAAACTCGGGTTTTGCCTTACGCCATCATCTCCTGTTGGAGTTCCTCCTGGCCCAGTTGTTCCATTTTGGGTTCCTGTTGCCAGGCGTCCTCCCAGAATCTAGCGGTTCTGCCATTCTTTATTTCCCAAAAGTTGTGTGTCTGGATCCAGGTCTTGTTGTGCCAGGCTAAGTTCTAGATGGATGAACCCTCCTTGGTGCCTCTAAAGTGGATTTTATCTTGGTTACTAATATCCAGGGTGTACTTTTCCTTCCACAGGTTAACCCATGGTGTGGTCATTTCTTTGACCCATCTCCACCAAATCTTCACCCCATAGGCGTCGTTGGTTACTTCTACATCATGTAGCCCAAGTCCTCCCTTTCTCTTTGGCTTACACACCTTCTCCCAAGCCACTAGTGCCCATTTTTTCCTTGTTTCCACTTCGCACCACAAGAATTCCCTTTGTATGGTTCTTATCTTTTGGAGAATTCCCTTGGGGGCCAGGAAAACTGACATCATAAACGTTGGGATAGCTTGCAGAACCGACTTGGTTAGGATAAGTCTTCCTACCAGGTTGAGGGATCTGAAAGTCCAATTGTTTACCCAGTCTTAAAACTTGTTGACTATTCCTTCCCACGTTGACATATTGTAAGCTTTGTCTATCAGGGGGATTCCTAAGTACTTGGTTGTGAGGGTTTTGCGTTCAAAGCCCGAGATGTTGGCTAAATTCCTTTGGATAGTTGGGTTGGTATTAAAGAAGAAGATCATTGATTTGGACTGGTTTATCTCAGCCCCTGAGGCTTCCCCAAACTCATCTAATATTCATTTGTAGGCTTCCGCTTCCTTGACTGTGGGCATTCCATGAAGGAAGGTATCATCCACGAACTGTTGGCATGTGGAAGTTGGAAAATTCTCATAAGGTTTGATACATTTTATTTCCCCTGTTGCAGTTGTGCTTTTTATGCTTCGACTGAGTCCTTCCATCATTAAGATGAATAAGAAGGGGGACATCAGGTCTCCCTGTCTGATGCCTCTTGTGGGCCAGTAAGGTTTGGCAGGGGCTATGTTTACTAGTAGCGAGAATCTTGTTTGGATACTAGGTTGGTTATCCATCAGATCTAGTGCTAGGTGAAGCCGAAGGCTTCCAGGGTTTTGACCATATAGTGCCAGCTGATTTTGTCGTAGGTTTTCGCTAGGTCCAATTGTATTATCATTTCCCCTCTTTTCTGAAGCTTCAGGGTGTGGATCAGTTCATGGGCTTAGATAATATTGTCCATTATTTTCCTTACTTCTACAAACCCCACTTTCTCTTGGGACACCAGTGTGGGTAGTAGTGGTTTCAGTCTGTTGGCTATAACCTTGGAAATGATCTTATACACCACATTACACAATGTTATTGGTCTTTAATGATTGAGAGTTTTGGCTTCATTTTCTTTGGGGATGAGTGTTATCAAAGTAGCATTTAGTGCTTTCAGGATGGAGGCTGGCCCATCTGTTTGACGACTTCCCAACAAGCTTTGAAAAACTTTGTTGTGAACCCATCTGGGCCTGGAGCTTTTCCATTGGGCATTTTCTGGAGTGCTTGGTCTATTTCTTCCTCTGCAATGGGCTTGATCAAGTTTTTGTTTTGTTCTTCTGTACCAGGCGAGGGATGTGTTGGGTCACCTTTTGTATGGCCTCCATTCTATCCTGATTAGGTTCCTGGGCGATCCCGTGGAAGTGGTTTACTAGAGTTGTTTTGATGTCCTTATGGGACTCTCTTTATATTCCATTCAGGTCCCTTATCTTCAAGATTTTGTTATGGGCTCTTCTGGCCATGGTTGTTCTGTGAAAGAACTTGGTGTTCCTTTCCCCTTCCTTTATCCATCTAATCCAAGACTTTTGTCGCCAGAGAGTTTCTTCCTGTTGGCACCTTTCATCCCATTCCTGGGTCATCTGGATCTCCTCTTTTTTCCTTTTCTCATTGTAGCCCTCCAAAATGCAGGTCTCCTGGAGTTTTTTCATTTTTTCTTCTATGTTTTTCTTCACCTGGTTTATATTCCCAAACGTGTCCTTATTCCACTCCTTGAGCCTATATTTGATATATTTTAGTTTCTTGTAGAGTTTGAACATCCTTGTCCCTTGCTTTGGTTGCTCTTCACTCCACCACTGCTTGATATTTTCCTTGAAAGTCGGGCTACACTGTTGGATTTCCTGCCTTTTTTCCTCCGCATCTGTTTGGGTGAGAGTTGTGGTTGTACCTCGTCATCTTTAACTCCTAGGTGTCCAATCTCCCCGTGTGCTCTCTTTTGGCCTCTAGATTTGGCTTCCTCCCTTAGGAGGAACAGGTACTGGATGTGGTCCAGTTGATCTGTTAGTATATTGTCCACTGTCTGTCTTTTCCATTGCTCCAGTATGTTCATGAGGTCTATCCCTTCACTTTACACTTGGTATCTGAGTTCCGGATCTTATGTGCCTACTTCGCTTGGTGTCATTTCCACCTCTCCCTCTGCGTCTTGCATGGGGGTGTTATCATCTCTGATTTATCCTTCCATCAGAGTTGCACAGATTCCTTGTTCCTTCTGGTTGTTAGGTCGGTCGGTGGGCTCATTTGGTGTTTGTTCTCGGAGTTCCTAAGATGTTACCGTATCCTACTTGGCCTCTGCCCCTTGATTGGTTTTATCCCTTCCTTTCGAACTCAATCGGACTTCTGGGTTATTTCCTACCTGGGATTTTCTCTCCCTTTTGTTGGCTCTACTTCTGGAGTTTGGTTTAACAAATCCATCCTCATCCTGTTGTGGTTTGGAATGTTTCATTTCTTTCTTTTTATTTAGAGGGAATTCCCTGATCAGGTGGCCATGTTCATGGCATCTTTTGCATCGGAAGGGGATTTGTTCATAATCAATGTTTTGGATCCATTCCTCGTCCTTGAATTCGAGGCATATCGCTTCTGGGAGTGCTCCCGACACATCCATCTCTATGCATATTCTTATGTAGGATGTGTATCTCCCTTTCAGGGTTGCTTCTGCAGTCTTTATATATTTCCCCAGTTTATTCCCTATCACTTCGAAAGTGGAGGGTAGCCAGTAGTCTAAGGGTAGGGAGTAGAGTCTCAGCCAGACTGATACCTTTTTGAAGGTCTCTTTTTCTGGGGAGAAATTCTCCTTCCTTGGCTGCATGTACAGTCCTACTGATGCATGGAAGTATGGCCCTCCTTCAAATACTCTGTCTCTGACCTCCGGGTTTATGAATACTATTGTGAAGAAACCTTTCGATCCCAGATGGAGCTCCACTTCCCTATTTGGCTTTCGGTGATATTTGATCCAGTTGCGCAACGCTTTTCCTGTGGGCCATAATCCCATAAATTTGCAGATTAGCGCATGCGCCTTCATCTGATCTCTGTAGAGCTGTGTCTGTGGATCCTCCAATACCACCTTGGGTATCAGTGATGCTTTGGGTTTGAATGGGTTACACCCTTCGGTTTGATTGGTCTTCGTTGTGTCTTGCGACTCGTTATGAGTTTCTCTTGCTTCCTCTTCCCTACATTCACTTTTCCCCTTGTTTCTTTCCTGACCTTTTCCAGGGTCTGATCCCAAGGTGCTTGTCATTGGTGCCTTGAATACTCCGCCCCTTGGCCCTTTCCCTCTATCTACCACTATTTGTTTGTATGAGGGGGTCCCCTTACCCCCTCCTATGGTGCTCATGCTTCCCTCTGCAATGGTCGCAACTGTCCAAACCCTAGCTTGTGGTTGCTCCAAGAAAAGTGGCTAGCTAAGTGCATATTGAGATGTCGGTGTCATGTCATGCTCCCAAGCTTGAGTTCAAAGAACTCCTTCATTTTCCTATCGTAGTATCTCTTGGTTAAATATTTATTTTGGAAATACCTCTTGAATTCCCTCCAAGTAACCTTCTTCTCATCAATGTGTTGCACCTACACATATTGATTCCACCACATTGATGCTTTTCCCTTGAGTTGATAATGACAATTCTTCCTTCTACATGCACAAAATAGTTTTGCAACTAGAAGTACTTCCTTATACCCAAAAACCAAGTCTCTGCATATTCATCCTTCTTGTGCTCACTGTCAAAGGTAGGAGGCTTGATCTTATTCATTTCTCCATGTAGCTCATCCACCCTAGTCCTTCTCTTATGCTTTCTGACAAGACATGGGCTTGAGCTACTACGTGCTTTCCTAAAATAATGCTTCGGTCAGTGAGGTCAATTCCTATCAACACTTATTGCTTCTCTTATTTTCTCCTCATGAGACCTATGACTTCTTGACCTACTCAACTCTGTCTCCTTATCCATTTTCTTTTCTATTCTATCCAAGATCTGCATCAATTTGACATTGAAGTCATATTGATTCTCCTTGGCTCTAATAAGCCTTTCATTATCATCTTTATACCTCTGGACATATTTTTGCAATCTCTTTACGATTTAGCTAAATTCATGAGCTCTTCCTTGGATTATGTACCATCAACACCCAAACCAACATATAGATCTTTGAATTCATCATTAGGACTGTAAGTCCTCTGCACATCACCTATTCTTTTTATCTTCTGCATTTATTTATTTTTTGCTCTAAGTGTTGATAATTGTGAAAAATGTGTAGAAAACAAGATTTGTTAGACGAATTCATGAAACAACTTCATGAAAAATATACACCATCTTGTCAGAATCCTTCCTTATGAAGCCCATGCACGCATTGGTATTCAACACACACTAATGCACGATGTCAAATTTTAACTTGTACACTGTGTATCAGTAATGCACATGCACCACAACTTTGTTATGCACAGTCCCAAACCCTTTGTGCGCACACATGTGCATTCTTACTTAATGTGTGCCATGGCCATGCTGAAATTCCAAATTCAGCCTATGCAGGCTTAGTGTTGAAACTGGAACCCTACAAATTTTGTTGAACCCTGGCCCATACAAGTACAACTTGTAACCAATAGCTATGATACCATAATGTAATGTCCCTAGCCTGCCAAGCTGGGCCACGAAACAATCTAAACCTAAAACTAATCTGATACCAAAATGTAACATTGTCCATCTTATTACTGAACAATATTATTCCCCAATACACTACACAAAGTCTATTATAACTCAAGTTCGCACAATTTAACTAGAAACAACGTGCTTGTCCCAAGCTTGAGGCGTGCCACGCAACTTATAACAATGGAAGAAACTTTATCCTTTAACACAACTTTAAATAGTGGAACTAACTCAAATAATTGTGCACACCAACATACTGATCACACAATACAAACATGTGCACAACCACCCCGACGTCATACACCAATTCTGATTTCCTTGTGCATGGAATTTAATTTCCTATACGCACATATGAATTCCAGCCTCCTGATGCACATAGGATACTTCCCTGTGCACCCAACCATTCAATTTTTTTCCTTAAAGACTCATAACCATGGTCAAAATATAACTTAACAGGAAAGCTAACAATAACATTCATGCTTATGAACGACTACAATATTGAATGAAAACACTACCTTACATGTGAAAGCATTATTAAACAAAATAACAACAATTACTTATATGTGATAACACACAAGAATTAACCCATATCAAACATAGATAAATAAGCACACAGTAAATAAGAAAATTGGTTAAAGATGCTTATCTTTCAAAAAAGTCACCAACTACACACATAACTCAAACGTTCCTCCCATCCATAGACTCTTTTGCTCACAATCTTTCAGAAATAGGTCAGCCCAAGTTGGGGCTCAAACTCCACTAGGGTAAAGGGTTTCCTAGCGGCAAGCTAAGGTTTGACTCTCAACAAAATTGCTCTATCCTAAGTGCTCGTTGTTGCAACTAGCCTATAGTCTCTCATTCCCCACACACCTGTCACACCCAAGGAAGTATGTCCCTTCTCTACTCACCACTCCCTCGACTACCCTACTTCCCTTCCATGGTTACCAATAATAGGCCATACAAGAAGTCTCGGAGCCCTGCATCTAATTCCCAATGCACCAGGAAACAATTCTCAGCAGAACTCTCACCTAGAGAGTATGCTCATGGGTTTGACAACTCGTTTCCTCAACAACCAATCTTCCCACCTAGAGACATTTCTCACAGGCCTAACAACCAGTCTCCTCAACAACCAAAACATTGATTACAACCCCACAACTCATTACAAGCTACTTAGTGAAGATAAGGTAAATAATCATATTTTCCATACAGTCCAACCCCCCCTTCTGCTCATGAGAGCCTAAAAACATCAATCCTCTTCCCCCCTAAATTCGAATAGTAATTTCATAGTCCTCAAAACACACTAAGGCCAACAATATATATTGCATACCTTCAACTTGACACTTGTCACCTTCAAAAGTAGTATAATCCAGTTGGTGACTCATTCCCTACCTTTGAGAAATTAGGATAAAATAATTATCTAACATTACACTTTTTTGGAAATATTATAAAGTATTCCCTAAGACTTACGTCTCACCCCCTTTTCCCTTTTTTTGGTGGAGTTATCTCCCCATCTCTTTTTGTTTGAGTTTTTCCATGTGCAACAATGTAATATTATATTAATAACTGAGTATAATTACATGGATAGGTGCACTAGCCTATCTGCGTCTCGTCTCACCATCCTCATACTCACACAAGCTCTTCGACCTCAATACACATACAGTTATATGTGTGTGTGTGTGTGTGTGTGTGTGTGTGTGTGTGTGTGTGTGTGTGTCAACTTTACACACTTCATATCATTACTGCACACTTACCCAAGTGCGTGCAACATGGTGCAATGTGTGAACTTACCCAGGTGCGTGCAACACTATAACATGTGCGCCACTTGTCTTGATAACAAATCTCAGTACACTTACCTCGATGAGTGCATGATCCAGGGGATCAAATTTTGCTCAAAATTCAAAGTGCTTAGAATCACTTCAAATTGAACGAGAGCGTAGGCCTCGTCCTTACGAACCCAACGCAACGTGTTTGGGTTCAAACAGACGTCGGGAGCGAGAGATATCGCGTTCAGTTCAAAATGACAAACATGCAAAAAAAGGGATGCTGACTGTACAATCCGTACGGATGATGACATGGCAGTTCGTACGACATGTGGCAGAGCTAAGTGGCAGACAGTTGGCAGATGTGGACGAATGACATTGCGACACGTGGCAGTATTTGGTTGGTTGTACGGTGCCACGTGGCCTAGTCATGGGTTGCCACGTGGCACCTTATTATTGGTTGCTTGTATAAAATTTATTGGAGTCCACCGGATTCAACCCCATGACCTCCACCCACATGTATAGCCTTTGCAAAGTCTGCATTTCCAACACGCCCCAATGTATTGTTGATTATATGTATGGTTTTATATAAAGTTAAGTTTGAATTGTTTATGTATTGTCGCGGGGGACTGGGTTGGGGCTTAGCCCCAGCCCCCGGTCGCATACATTATTGAAATATGACCATATGTATTACCATATGTGTGTGTGCGGATTTACGTTTTGGTTTCAACAGTTATACAAACGACCCTCCACTTGTACATTAACCATTGGCGTTTGGAAACGGGGCCTATTCTTGCACTTGTGTGTGGTCATATGGTTCATACGACCATAGCCATGGCGGTTAGGGGTTAGGTGCGCCCGTAACCGTCCTACAGTTTGCAAAGTTTGCGCGGTTGCATCCGGTGCTAAGTTTTAACGCTTAAATATGTGTGTGGGCTAGGTTGAGCCAAGAAGGGTGCAATTTGTAGATGCAGAGACAACAAGTTTGAAGGGGGACTTCTAGGAAGCCTATCTTCTTCAATTTTTGGCCAAACGAGGTGCCGAAAAAGCCCAGCTAGGGGTTTTTGGACGTTCTGAATCTATTGGAGCAGTCTATTTGGCATTTTTAGCATTGTAAAGCACATTTTTTAGCACTTTGAGCAAATAATACAAAAGATTCATTGGAAGCTGGACCAGGAGATGTAGCCCAAGAGAGGGGTGAACTCCTTTATCATTTGTTGTGTTATGTGTTTTATATTCACTATTTATGATGTTGTTTATATGCATCTTAAATGAGTAAATTCTATTAAAGTTGTGTTGCAAAGTTGATCCATTTGTATTTTAACACATAAATTTTACTTGCAAATATTTTCAAGAATACAAGTCTTCTTCATTTTTAGATCAAGTTGGTATCAGAGCATAGGTTTTTGAAGACTTGATTATTTGCAAGTGTTTTGTTTTCTGATGCTCACAAGGTTGAAACTCACAAGTGGAGAAGGTCAACTTGTAGAGACAAGCTCTCATCCTTCAAGGAGGAATCTTATACCATCACCGCAAGTTTCAAGGAGGCATTCACCAAGTATGGCTCATGAAGAGAGTCATGAACATATTCCTGTAGAAGATGAAGATCTCAGAAAAGATGTCATGGAAATGAGAGAGATGATGAAAATCTTGATGGAAAGGAATGCAGGATTGTAAGGTGAAGGCTCCAACCCTTCAAATCATAAGGGAGACAGTGGTGATAAAAATCCAAATGGAAATGGAGGGAATGGTGCTTCTCC
>SNQJ01S0149530.1:0-14963 GCA_010110895.2 Picea sitchensis | reverse complement strand
GAAGGAGTCCCGATAAGAGAGGTGAGAAATTTTGAGTATTCTATGGAGGATACAGTGGAAGCTGAAGATGAACAAGTCCAAGAATCAGAAGGAGAAGACTCTGGTTTAGATACAAATATTTTGCAGGCCTCAAATAAGAGAGTCCATCCTGTCAGGGGGAGTTTGTGTTGGTTTAATATCTGATACCTCCTAAAAATATTGCAATAGCTTAGGGGGAGCATGTGTTCTTTGACATTGATGTCAAAGGGGGAGAAAAGAGTCTGGGTGCTTTTGTTTCCATCAATGCCAAAAGGGGACATTGTTGGAGTGTTTTAAAGGCAACGTATTCTTGTCATTGATGGAAAGTACAACAACAACAAAGGCTTAAGTACAGGAAGAATGTGCCAGATGGGCACCAGAAGTATTTTGGGAAGACGCAGCAGAGCAAGCTCAATAAGACCAAAAGAGATAGTGCAGAGTATGTGTGTTTGTCATCGATGGCAAATATCATGACCAACAACGCAGGGATAATGGCATGGAAATGGAAAGTTCAACAAGTGATCGTTGGATCCCATTCAGAAGCGTAAACTCCAGGAGTCAAGGATGTAACTCACGACAGAAAATCGCGAAATGCGAAACCATGACTTAATCTCCATTTCGGAGTTTCAGATACCAGAAGTTGGAGGAGTCAAGAGTCGAGACTCTTCATCACAAGAGTCCTGAAGTTTCGAAATGTGAAACACTGAAATCCTTAAATAGGCACATCAACAAAGACTCCATTTCAGAGTTTCGCAGACCGGGAAATCAAAGATCAAAGGAACTTTAACCTTTGAAGTAGCGAACCCCGAAATCCCGAAACAGGCACATCAACAAAGACTCCATTTCAGAATTTTGCAGACCGGGAAATCAAAGATCAAAGGGAATTTAACATTTGAAGTAGCGAACCCCGAAATCCAGAAACAGGCACATCAACAAACCACGTCAGCTAAGGACACATGGCACAATCAGGCAATGACAAGTGTCAAGCTGATTCAACATTTCAGGCACATGTAAGTCACGAATCAGAGTGACACGTGGCAACTATTCAGCACGTGTCAATCCACGTGTGACATCAGCAGGTTTATGTCACATCGAAACTTTCTATTTCAGGGTTTTACATAGAAAGCAGAAACTCCACCATCATGAAGTCTTGAACTCCGAAATGCCAAAAGGGAATTGTGAGTCTCGAAAACCTGAAAGGAAAAAATCTGAAATCCCATCAACTGTCCATCTCAGTGGGTTATGTGAACCATCTGATCACTTTGGATATTTTATGATCATGAATTTTATAATGTTGGAGTCATGATGACTCAAAGGGAAAAATGTCGAAATCTTGTCAGTCGTTTGATTAAGAAAAGAAGGGATCAGATTTTTAAGTCTTGTGGATCATTGATTTGGCTCCATTTTGGGGATTGCGACTTGGAGTGTCGAGACACTTCTTCACAAGAATGCCGAAATGTCGAAATGGAAAAATGTGAAAACACCTTTTGGTGTAGGCTATGGTCACCGTCAGTGGTCATGTGAGAGGGAGGAGCTAGCACCAAGTTAATCTTCTTTTCGGTGATCGTAACATGAAGAGTCGAGACTCTTCACCACAGGAATGTCGAAATGAGAAATGGAGAAATCAATGCGAGACCCTATGCTTGTAATCCAACAATGTTGGATACTTGGAAATCTGATTGAAGGGCTACTGTTGCTCTTCACAGTTAATCAATCAGTTACGATTCAGTTAGCAGAATTGAATCATGATTTTTGGACCGTTGGTGATTCAGTTGCTGATGTGTTTTCTTGGAGGTTCAAAATGTAACTGCTATAAACGACTGATGGTTTCTGCCAGAGGACCCGGAGAGACTTCAGGGTGATCGCTATAGAAGATGAAGAGTCTTGAGGCATCTTCCAGTGGCATGAAGACTATTCATAGAGGCTTTTGACAGATGTAAGATCGTTGGAGCCTGGAACTGCAATAGAGGGAATGAGCTCAACTGTGACAGAGAAGATGAAGAGTCTCGACTGCTGGAGAGGCTAAGGAATCTCAACATAACACCCAGTGATGATGGGCGCATGGGTTTAACCGCTAGATAAGATGAAGAGTTACAATGATGATTAGGCAGAGCACTCAACATGTGGAGAGCATGTAGAAGCATTGTGAATAGAGGATGCAGAAGATGCATAGAGAGTATAAAAACACAAAACATAGAAGAGATTGGAGTCATTGAGAGTGATTCAGGTGTGTAGAAGGAGGCAGAGTGCAGCAGCTGAAAAGCACAGAAGAGGAATGGTGTATAGAAGGGACATGGCACACAGAGCATAAAAGGCAGAAGAATATAAAGTGTAAGGAAGGTGTGCAGGAAGAAACTGATGCAAGTAGAGAAGAGGAGTGTAGCAGAACAATGATGAGATCGGTAAGCCATTGATAAATATTGTATCACTGTGATAAATTTATATATAGAAAACTTAATATCTCAGGGTGGTAGGGAGGTGCTAGGGAGGACTGTTTTCCTTAGAGGTTCAAGTGGGTGCTTGAACACAGGGAGTTGTAGCTTCCATCTTGTTGTAGCCAGAGAAACCAGGGTGGTAGGGAGGTGCTAGGGAGGAATTTTTTCCTCAGAGGTTCAAGTGGGTGCTTTAACACAAGGAGTTGTAGCTTCCATCTGGTTGCAGCCAGAGAAACCAAGGTGGCAGGGTGGTGCAAGGGAGAACTGTTGTTCTCTATTATACAGGTTGGTGCCTGTGTGACTGGAAGTTGGTGCTGGAACACTTAGGGAATTGTTGCTTCCTTCTAGTGGGTTCTAGAGAAACTAGGGAGTTGGTGCTTCCTTCTAGTGGGTGTTAGAGAAACCAGGGAGTTAGTGCTTCCTTCTAGTGGGTGCTAGAGAAACCAGGGAGTTGGTGCTTCCTTCTAGTGGGTGTTAGAGAAACCAGGGAGTTGGTGCTTCCTTCTAGTAGGTGCTAGAGAAAATAGAGAATTGGTGCTCTCAGCAAGTTGCAGCTTGCAAAATAGAGGTTGTAGCCTCACAATGAGTTGGATCTCATATGTATGATAATGTATAGAATGTAAAGATTACTTATCATACCAAGAATAAGAGGTTTTTACCCTTTATGGGTTTCCTCATGAAATATCTATCTCTGTATATTTCATATGTGTGAATGATGTCGAATGTTCTATTACTTACCTCCCTGCATTATTGTGATTGTCATTAAGTGCTCTGTAAAGAGTTTAAAATAAGAATAATTGTTTAAGCATGGTAACAACTAATTCACGCCCCCCTCTCAGTTGTCCAACAGATCCTGTTGATCATGCCACCACCTTTCACCTATGGTTCTCTTCAAAATCCCTTAATGAAGATTCCAGTGTGTTACAATTATTTCAACACACCCTCATAGGGGTTTCCATGAAATGGTATACCAAGATACCTAGGGGGGCATATGGGACCTTTAGTCAGATGGTGTTAGTCTTCCTTAACCACATCCAATTGTCAATTCATTACGATGCTGGCCTAGAACTTCTATTGACCTTACACCAGGACAACCACTCATATCTCAGATCACATCCAGGAGTGGGGTAGATGGAAAAGGTTGATCAATACCTGCATTCCCCTGGATTTCCTGTTAGAATGATTACTTAAGTCCTTGCAGCCTCCTATATCGAAGGATGTTGCTACATTGAGGGTTACATCTGAAGAAGAAGCAATCTTCAAATCCCAGCAGTTAGATATTATATACGCTCAGTCTGGGATGTTATACCATATTCTTTCGGATGCATCGAGGTCAAACTATGACCCTAGAAAAAATCTTGGACCTCATGTTGATGGCATTGTAGGCTCTGCCAATGTGAAATCCGTAGACTCGGTGACATTCCATTTGGAAGAGTTGTCTCTAAACCAGTTTGTCGAAGGGCCATCTTCATCTGTGTCTTCCAATCCCACTCATTTGACATATGTACATTCTGTGCAATCATCGACCAGACCAAATGGTAACCAACAACTAGGTGGGAATAAGAAGAAAGGATGTAATAATAATCGTAAGGGTGGGAAGAATAATAATAAACCCAAGGACAATGGTAATAATGAGAAGAAAAATAATAATGTTGGTGAGGGAAAGAAAGAAAGGCGTAAGGTGAAATTTCCATGTAAGCTTTGTACAGACGATCATCTTACTCATTTATGCCCTAAACTTGTGGAAGATGTGAGGCTCTTATCTCTACCGCTCATTGTGCATACGAATCCTTTCTCACATGAGAAACACATGGCCTTGCGCTCCTCAAATGTCAGAAATGTGGCCGGTGGAATTCAAAACCCATCAACAAAAGACAGTGACTGTTTGTACATCAATATGATCAATTCTCATGTTAATGTAGCCACCTAGTCTCACGATTATAGTTCTTCACAAACTCTACCTAGTCTAGAATCTCCTCCTCCTCCGGAGATGCCTTTGCAGATCAAAAAACTAGATCCACCACCTTGTATTCTGAAAGGAGTACTCAAGCACTCTACCCACAATACAAATGATAGAGATGCCCATAATTACTCTATTGTTGAGGACTTGGGTCAAACCCCTTGTGCGATGTCTGCCCTGGCGGTACTCTAGATGTGTCCTTCACATAGGAATGCCTTGATATCTACGTTAGGAGCTCTAGACCCCAGTGGCTAGAAAGATATCAAGTTTGACGTCACATATATAAAGCATCACTTTCCTTACCATGTGGCATTCCAAATACACGTGGGTTACTCGAAGTATACCATCAAACACGTGATTGTTGATCAAGGCGCTGCTACATGCGTGATGTCCTTGATCTATTGGAAATCTCCCGGCTCTCTGAATCTCTCTCAATATCTAACCATGTTGACTTCTTTTGATGGTCGTTCCTTCTTCCCTCATGGTATTCATCCTACCTTTCCGGTCTAGTTAGGTGGGAAGACGGTAGAGGTGGATGTCGGGGTGGTTGATGCGCCCCTCGATTATAACTTGTTACTAGGACACAATTGGACTTATGCTATGAATGGTGTTGGCCCTTGACCAAGTTTGGAAGAATACTTGGTCATATTTGACCACTTTTGGGACTCCGACATCTTGCCAAGGAAGGAGCGCAATATGAAGAAGAAAGTAAGGAGGCAATACCTATTTTTGGGTCCATTTTAGGGTTTTGGGTTGATGTAATGGGCAAGGGATGTCGGCCTGTGGGTTTACCGATGCTTAGGCCCATTTTGTAATCTATAAATAGGCAATGTAAATAGAGGAGAGTAGTAGTAATGTAGACATCTATGTGATGTATAACTGAAATATTAGTGCTATTAAATGGATCTATGTGATCAAGTGTATCTTAGAGTGCTTTGTGCATGAGGTCAGAAAGCTAAGTGCAAGTTGTTGTATTCTTGTGCTGAAGGGCAAGGAGGAAGGGTCTAGCGAGATACACAGACCTTATGTCCTATGCAAAGTAAGGGTCATTGAAGATCTGTGTGGTAACTGCTTGACCGAGATAATATAAAGAAGACTTTGTGGATGTAGCCCCAGGGTGGGGGTGAACCATGGTAACTATGTGTATAGTGCTTTGTGCTTCGATCTAATGTGTTTATCTCTTTCTTGGCTAAGTGCTTGATGTGATTAAGTAGATCTAGTTATGCTATGTGATGATGATATATGAATGAATGTTAGATCTAATATATAATATGCTTAGTGCTTGATTTGTTGAATCTAACCTATATTATGTGGCTAAGTACTGAATCATCTTTAGTATAAGTATTCACTGCGATGCTCTGTGCTATCTGTGAAGTACCAGATGGGTTAAATATTGATGAAGGATCTATGCTAAGTGCCCTGTAAAAGACATAATCACAGATCAATGTCCCAGCTAAGGTTGTAGCCATCTGAGTCCTGCAACCACCCCTACCTCTACCTCAGGTGAGACTTCATCTGCTTCACAGGTGTTTCCGAAAGGGCCGATAGTTAGGGTTTTGTTGGTGCACTCTTGAGCGGTGAACCCTGGGTCTTCCCCTGTGCCAAAAAATGGTTTCATTGTCAAGACCTAAAACTGTGATTGTTGGGAACTGAAGAAGAAAAAGCTTTGTGTGAACTAAGCTCTGTGCGTAGATATGTTGCCCTAGTGTGCAATATTATACTTGACCTACAAAGATTTGTGTCAAGAAAAAGAGGTCAGATCTGAAAGGAAAAGGTCAGATCAGCAAGAAAGAGGTTGATACTGAAGAAAATAAGTGATATCTGAACTCTCTATGCATTAAGACAAGTAAAAGTGGAAATTTCTAAAGGTAAAAGGTCAGATCTGTAGAAAAAACGTAATATCTGTAATCTTTGTTCTTTGATAAAGGTAAGAATAGTTAAAAGTCTTAGATCTGGAATATTTGTGCTCTATAGAAGTAAGATAAGTGAAATTTTTTGTTTCTAAAGCATGGATCTAGGTATTCTTGATAGATTATGTCCTAGCTTCAAAACTAGGGAATTAATAGATGAAAGAAAGTTTGATATCAATAGATCTGATAAGTATAGTGATAGATATGTTATACCTATGCATCGAAAGAATGTCTGGACTAACAAGTGGATGCAGGATCCTAGAAAGAGTTTTTTGCAGGCTATCCACCATGATCCCGGTGCGCAGTACAAAAGGGGTTGGGGAACATCTAAACGAAAGAGAGGATTAAACCTCTGTTATAGTTGCAGAAAACTGGGACATCTTGCTAAGGAATACCCTAGGAGAAGACCTAGTTGCCTTTGTTGTAAGGCTATGGACCATGAAGTATGGGATTGCCCTAGAATGATTGCTAGGTTTGAGAAGTTGAATATGGAGAAAGAAAACCCTGAAGGAGATCAAGAGACCAAGATTATAGCATAAACCCAAAAAGAATCAGAAAAGATATTGCTACAGATGAAATATACCTTGAATGACCACCGACATGTTAGGCTATCAGAGATCTTCAAAGAAAAAGAGAAAATCGAATAAAGAATAGGGGAATTTGAAATTGACTGTACTCTTGATGAAGAAACACAAGTGAACATTATGCCAGAAAGAACTTGGGAAGCTATAGGAAAGCTTGCCATGATCCCTTCCCTAGGAGGAACAAGTTTCTTCAGAGGAAAGCTAGTAAACCTATGTGGAAGGCTCGCCTGAATACCTATGACTGTCAATGGAACTTCGACAGAGGAAGAATTTGAGATCATTAAGTTTGTTGAAGACAACACCCCGTTTACCATGCTCATAGGAAAACCTTGGATTGATAGAGAACAAGCCAGACGAAAAGAGGAAGAAAATATTTTGGAACAGAAGAAGAAAGAGTTAAAAGACTTTATGACTAGAAGGATCGTGCACTTGATTGAAGAATAGAAGAGAAGATCGCAGATATTTAATATTAGCAACTCCGACATCAAAGATAAAAGAACACTTGAGGATCTACAAAAGATCGAGTTACCTATTTTTGATACAGAAGAAGTATTATCAAGGAACCCTAGAAAAGACTCTCAAAAATGCGAAGTAACTAAGACCACAGAAGATAAACATCGAATGGTAAAATCATTACTGAGATGAAGCTCACTGGGAAGAAGTCTAGGAAGTTAAGAAACAAAAGGGCTAACACTGTAAGATTACAAGAGGTTCTAGAGGACACTTCGCAGCAAGAAGAATTGCAGAATTGGAGCTTCGCCGAGATATTAGAACAACGACATAGAGTACTTCACCATGACGAAGAAATATATCCGTTGGAACCGATATACCCATTCAACTGCCTCTTCGAATGGATCGAAAAGCAGTTATGGGTTACCACTAGACCGTTGGATAGCAATAGAATAGATAGAATGAAGTTAATGAAGGCCCCATGTCTGTTGCAAGAAGATCATTGTTGATATTGCCTACTTAACCCATCATGCCACACAACGAGAATACTTTTTTCTAACTGAGAATTTGAGTGCGAATCCTGAGATTTACTTACCTTGAGATCATTTCCTTACTATTCACTGTAGTCTTTGAATTCCTTTTTCACCCAAGCCAACTGAACCAAGTTTGTATGTCGGACGATCTCAGCGCTGCTGAGAAAATTGTTGAAGAAGATCTAATTGATTTAATGACTGAGAGAGTCATCTTAGAACGCGGAATGTCTACAGGTGTATAGGCATCATCCTCAGGTGCACTACCAGCTTCCCCCTCCACTGCTCGAGAAGGACCATCCCGATCGCCTTCGAAAAGATGATCTAAGCTCGGAAATGACTTCACCACTGTGAATATGATCCCAAGCATCTTACCTAAATATATCCCACCACTAAGAAGAACAGTGAATCAAGACACTATACCCAGAGACTTCGACTATGCTGTAGTCACTGTGTACCTCCCGAAAGGGGTGCACGTAGTTCATGCTAACCAGGAGAAGCTCACCACGCTGAAATTTAGTGATTTTAACCTTGGAGATTGAAAGGTTTACTGTATGCTAGCCCCACACAAGTACTTGACTATTACAAAAGGAAAGAACCCCAATATTGTACCAAAACAATGGACCCACAACCTTACGCAGTCAACCCTCCTCAACATAATGAAGATTCCACATTTCGGGAGGCATTAGGAAGTAAATGCATACGTTAGATTGTTTATGTCCTGCTACCATAGAGGATAACTATGGTTGGACCACCGCATCACTATAGATCCGATTCTGATCAATCGAATCACTGGGCTAAGCATGCAGGGCCCTGACCCGCATGAATTTTACCCTAGAAAGACCATAGATCACGCTCTCGCTCAACGAATAAAGGACACATATGGTGATCTAGAGAAAGGAACGCGAGGTTACAAGGTAGCCTCCATTGAGAATGCAACAGTGCGCTTTGGTTTCCAGTTGATCGAAGGAAATTTAGTCTGAAAAAACAAACCTACACAGGTGACTGGATTTGTAGTTGACCTCGCAGGGAAGTGCGTGGAGGGACTACAAATGAACTGGGTAAAATAGCTTATAAATCGGCTAGATCTTGATTGTAGACAAGTGAAGGACCAAGGGTATGAGTTCCACTTTAGCTGGTTTCTCATACTCATCACTTTCATCACTTGGGAACTGCTTGAGGGAGCCACTTTTCTGAAGATCGAACCCTTCGAACCACTAGCCACGAAGTTTTGTACATTGTGGTACTCTAGCGACATGAACAAATAGTGGTAGTCCAATGTCATCTTCCATGCTTACTACACTCAGTTGAAGAATTCCATTCATTCTACACTGTGCATCACACCCAACACACTTCATAGGTTTAGACCTTTGATAAAATTCAGTGCAGATCGTCACTTCACCTACATCACAGTGTGCACAGATGAGCACAAACAACAACTCTAGTCATATTACAAGCTGACAGAAGATGACTTGGAGGAGATTACCAAGGAATGGTTGGAAAACCTGCTTGTTGCAATAGATCCCATAGAGATGTCTGACATAGATATCCCTGAAGCTATGTCGGATACACCAGGACCATGCAAGACTAAGAAGGATGTGGAAGTTCAAGATATCCACAGCACATCCACGAAGACTGCTTCGATTTCACCTGCGATGGGAGGTAATGAAGAAGAACTAAGGGGCACAGAAGTTGAGAATAACAAAGGAAAGGTTACTCCACATAGAGACAAGGAAGATCCCTCCAAGAAAAGGAATATTACCCCACCCAATCCCTCATCCCGAAAGAAATCTAACTCCACCCGAACCATGCTTAAAACTACCCTTACACGGAATGATTTTGACTTCTTAATTGCCACACTAAATGATGTTTCACTAGAGTTCATAGAAAAGCAAGAAGCAAAGAAGGAGGAACTATTCCTCTGGATCATGGACGAACTCAAAGAAGTGCAGCAGACACTCTGGTCCAACCAAGTAGTTTCTACGACGCCCTTAACAATGGAAATACTAGGAACAGATGATGAGCCCACTTAATTACACCAGATCACTGAGAAAGTCGAAGCTCACCTTCGACGAGCTCAAGAAGACATAACACAAGCCACCCAGGCTTTGGCGCAAGCCACCATGTTTACGCCATGTCCATTCGGCCCGTTTTGTAAGAGAGGTCTATTTCTTTCTGCACTTCCTATTTTAATGATCCTTGGACCCTACCTTCCCTCGACTACATCTTGTTAAGTTCATTCGCATGAGGGGATGGCCATGCCACTATCGGTAACAGAGATAACGTATCAAGTTTTTCTTGACTCTTCTATCGATCCCGATCCTATTACCTCGGATGAGGAGGATCCTATTCTTAAGCCCATGTGGGCCACTTCGTTGTCTTGCTCACATGACTACCTCGATGAGACTTTTCCCTCGGAGGAAGCCATCATCAAAGCTCTGAATGGTTTTGAAAAACCTTGGGATGATATGCATCATCGCTCTTCTTTTCTCCCAGAGCTTGCTAGAATCGAACAAGATGACTTTCGATCTACTTTGAGTGAGATATTCGGTCACGTTGTAGTTCCACTTGATACGGATGACATTTATGCCGAAGGAAATATGGCAAGTATCTCTCCTACTGTCACAATCGATATTCAAACTTTAAAGATCCCTCAACATATCTAGTAAGATTGTTGGCAAATATTTAACAGACAGCGCATGCTTGTATGTCTGTGATTGATGGAAAGTACAACAATGAAGATGGCATGAGTACAGGAAGTATGTAATAGATGGGCATTATGAGAAGACGTTGCAGAGAAGATTCAAATAAGCTCAGAAGAGATAGTGCAGAGGATTGTTGGTAGATCATCGATGGAAAAATCAGAGTAAGTGGAACAAAGTAAGCTTGGGAGGAGAAGCAACATTTCTAATCATTGGATCCCATTTTAGTTCCCAAAAGAAGGAGGACCGTCAGATATGATTGTAGAAAAGAAGAACGCATAGAAGAGGAGGACAGATCTCAGGCGTCAGATCTGAGCATAAGTTCCAACCATCGTTGGATCAGAGAGAACCTGCATGTTCATTAAAGTGCAAGGAGAAGTGAGCTCACAAAATTCCGAAAGAAGGAGGACTGTCCATCTTCAGGTAGGACACATGGTGAAAGATCATAATGTCGCTGATTGGAAAGTCAAAGGAACGGGGTTCCCTAACCTCTCGAATTCGCGATATGCCAAATCACAAAACTATCTTAGTCGTCAGATCGAGGTTTGTTGTGGACCGTTGATCCAGCTCCATCTCGTAGTCTCGCCTATTGTGACTTGGAGTGATGAGAACCTACATCTAAGGAACAGTGAGATGCGAGATCGAAAGAAAATCAGAACCGTCGGATCACCAAGAACGTGGACCGTTTATCTGAGCTCCATCTCGGAGCTTCTCCTATCGCAACTTGGAGAGGCAAGAAACATAACCACCGAAATCATGATATGCGAAATTGTGATTTAATCGTAGCTATCAGATCAAGGTGTGATCTGGATCGTTGATCTAATTCCATTTCAGAGTTTCACGAATCGTGACTTGGAGAGGCAAGAAACATAACCACAAGAACGCCGAAATCGTGATATGAAAAATCACGATATGATTTGAGCCATTGAATTAAGATCAGATCTGGACCGTTGAATCATAGGACAAGTCGTTGACTTGGAGTCAATGGAGCATGGTGTGGAATCTCGCGATATGTGAGATTGCGATAATATCTGGACCGTCGGATCTATGGAGATTTCAACCGTCGATCAGACTCGATGAAGTTTATAAACTCGTGAAATATGAAGCGCCTTTTGGCACAGCCTATGGTCATCGTCGGTGGTCACAAGAAGGGAAGGGGTCAGTTCAGATAAGCTCCATTTTGGGGTTTCGGGGATCGCGACTTGGAGAGTCGAGATGCCTCATCTCCAGATTCACAAAATGCGAATCCACAAAAAGCACTTTATGCATAAGCACTTGGTCATGGCCATGGTCATATAGAGGAAGGAGCTACCATAGAAAATCTCTATATTGGAGTTTTGGAGATCGCGACATGAAGTGTCGAGACAATTGGCCACAGGAATGCCGAAATTTCGAAACCCGATTTAAAGGAAAGATTAATAAAGTTCATCCAACGGTGCAGATAAACTTGAATATGATCAGAGGGCTACTGTTCTCTGTTAGGACCACACAATGTACCTTTTTGCCCACACTTTTTTCCACCATTACACTCTTGTTTCACTCACATTTAAACTTATATTATCACTTTACCCTATCTTTCCAAAGGTATGCAACGTCTCTTCTCTTTACTATATGTTTAATCTGTTTTGCATATAATTTTACATTACTTTCGTACTTAACTATTGATCAGAAATGTTTAAGTGATGAAACAGCTCGAACTGCAGATTAGCATTGAGGCTCGTTGCTGAAACAGTTAAAGCATGCAACCCCGTGGCTGAAACAACAACTCACACAGAAGAAGTTGTTACACAGTCTGTGGTCAACGATGTTGAAACTCACACAGAAGAAGTTGTTACACAGTCCATGGTCAACGATGTTGAAACTCACACAAAAGAAGCTGTTACACAGTCCGTGGTCAACGATGTTGAAACTCACACAGAAGAAGTTGTTACACAGTCTGTGGTCAACGATGTTGAAACTCACACAAAAGTTGTTACACAGTCTGTGGTCAACGATGTTGAAACTCACACAGAAGAAGCTGCTACGCAGTCTGTGGTCAACGATGCTGAAACAACAACAAAATCTATTACATTGACCACAATAGCTGCACCTCGAGCTAGCATGTCTGAGACCAAGTTGTCGAAATAGTTAGAACGCAAATCCCGTGGCTGAAACAACCCGCGATTCACGATGCTGAAACAACATACAACAGTCGTAACAAGAAGACAAAGAAAGAAGTTGTTACTCCATCCGCCACAGGAACACTTCACTCAGCACTTGTAATAGCATTCTCTTGCGAGGGATTAGGGTATCCTATTCCAGTTTAGAAAGTCGATCCGACTAAGAATAGGACTCATATATACACCTGTAATTTGTTGATCAATTGTATCGAAGGGATTCTCCTCTTTAAATAAGAGGAAATCATCATTCGATGAATCTTCTGCTTTAGCTAAGGAGGATTTATAGAGAAGGACGTATTTCATTCCAGATTGTAATATGATACATTGACATATGAATAAAAGACTGTTTTGAGCATTTCTCTCTAGCCTCTTTTGTTTCAGGGGAATCTTGTGAGAAGGGAGGGCCCACCTTCTTCACAAGATTCACCCATTAGCTTTGTAGAATATTAGTATATTTTTGTTTATGCCTTGATTAAATTCTGTTTGCTGAAACACTACTTTATTGAACTTGTTTTGTTGAAACACTACTCTACTGAACTTTGGCTTGCTGTTACATTATTTTCATATGATTCATGTTTGGGTAATTGTCAATCACTCTAGTTAGAAATCCTGCTTGTTGAATTTATGAAAGCTTGATAATCAGGGACAGGTGCTGAAGGTTCCTGTTTTGGAACTAGGGTCCTGTTCTCTGTTAGAGATAGTTAGCCTTCAATACATGTCAATTATTTTTGAGTTCATGAAAGTGTGCTAATCAAAAATAGGTGCTGAAGATTCCTGCTTAGGAATTAGGGTCCTGTTCTCTGTTAAGAGTTAGTCATTTCGGTTAAGCAATAAGTTCATGAAGTGTGCTAATCGGAAACAGGTGCTGAAGATTCCTGCTTAGGAATTAGGGTCCTGTTCTCTGTTAAGAGTTAGTCATTTCAGTTAAGCAATGAGTTCATGAAGTGTGATGATTGGAAATAGGTGCTGAAGATTCCTACTTGGGAATTAGGGTCTTGTTCTCTGGTTACAGAATAGTTGGTCTTTCCTTTTGCAGTGTCTTGAAAGATTTATTTTCTAGGATGTTATTTTCTTAATGTAATCCAGGATTCTTTGACAGTTACCCCTTTAAACATTGAACTCTGCAATAGGTAGATTTCTTTCATGTAATTCAATTTAGAACTTCAGTTTGTTCAAGGCAAAGTGTGATTAATATGTTTTTACTAAAACTCTAGGTTTCTTTTGAGATTGAGCATAAATAGTGTGTGCTTACCTTTGAAATAAGAGACTTCCCTGGGTTGACAATTTATGTAGCACTTGATTGTTTGGTTAATAAGCAATTATAGTGACCAACATTTTGGCACCATTGCCGGGGAAGGTAATTGTAGATTTCAAAAGAGCTTATGATTTTCCAGATAAAAATATTGCATGAGAGGACGTAGAGACCCCAAAGACACTGACCCTACAGGTGGCAGAGGTAGAGGAAGAGGAATAAGAAAGACTTATATTGACGAAATTCTATCAAAGTTTGAATCTGTTGCTCAACGACCAAACCTTCGGAAACAAAAATCTCAGCCTTCATTTCAAGCCAATTTCGAAATGGGAAAAGAAGTTTGGAGTCCTGAGACAGTCAAGAAACTAGCAGGAAACATTGAGGACAGAGCAAGCGCAGCAGGGGAGAAGACAG
This sequence comes from Picea sitchensis, assembly GCA_010110895.2. Classification (NCBI taxonomy): domain Eukaryota; kingdom Viridiplantae; phylum Streptophyta; class Pinopsida; order Pinales; family Pinaceae; genus Picea; species Picea sitchensis. Next base: position 549 of record SNQJ01S0149530.1, on the reverse strand, counting down.
AAGAAAACATGGATGAGTATAATGAAGAATTGCATCATGAAGAATAGGCAGGTCCTGAAGGAGAGGTAAATGATGAAAACTCTTTCTCCACATTAGGATTTACAATTGGTGATCTTCCTAGAGGGGTATCCCCCATGAAGAACATTCCACTCTCAGCACTACCTAACTTTCATGGTTTTTCTTCAGAAGATCTTGATGAGTTCCTTTTTTATTTTGATATATTATGCAGAAGTTATGATTACATTTCCAATGCTCAAAAATTAAAACTATTTCCAACAACATTGAAAGGAAATGCAATAAGATGGTTCATGAGTCTTGGAGGCCATGTAATCACAACATGGGACGAAATGAAACAGAAATTCCTGAACAAATACCAGGACTATTGCGGAACAAGAGAAAAAAGGGAGGAACTATTTAAGATGATGCAGAAAGAGGATGAAAATCTGGAGGACTTCGTAGAAAGGCTACAATATAATCTACAAATATCCAGTCACCCCAATGTAAGTAAATATATTCTTAAAACCATATTATTAAAAGGAGTAAGGGATG